>SZWC01001778.1:96930-139760 GCA_023375785.1 Penium margaritaceum | reverse complement strand
GCAACCACTTGCAACCACTCGCAACCACTCGCAACAGCTCGCAACTACTCGCAACCAATCGCAACCACTCGCAACCACTCGTAACCACTTGCAATCACTCGCAACCACTCACAACCAGTCGCAACCACTCGCAACCACTCGCTACTACTGGCAACCACTCGTAACTACTCCCAACCACTTGCATCCACTCGCAACCATTCACAACCACTCGCAACCACTCGCAATTACTTGTAACCATTCGCAACCTCTCACAACCACTCGCAACCACTTGCAACCACTTGCAACCGCTCGCAACCACTGGACACCACTCGCAACCACTCGCAACTACTTGCGACCACTCGCAACCACTCACAACCACTTGCAACCATACGCAACCACTCACAACAACTGGCAACCACTCACAACCACTCGCAACGAATGGAAACCACTTACAACGGCTCGCAACCACCCGTAATCACTCGCAACCACTCGCAACCACTCACAGCCACTCACAACCACTTGCAAACACTTGCAACCACTCACAACCACTCGCAACCACTGGCAACCACTGGCAACCACTCGCAACCACTTGCAGCCATTCGCAACCAATCACAACCACTCGCAACCACTCGCAACTACTCGCAACTACTCGCAACAAATTGCAACCACTCGCAACCACTCGCAACCGCTCGCAACTACTCGCAACCAGTTGCGACCACTCGCAACCACTCGCAACCACTTGCAACTACTCGCAACCACTCGCAACCACTTGCAACTACTCGCAACCACTCGCAACCACTTGCAACTACTCGCAACCACTCGCAACCACTTGCAACTACTCGCAACCACTCGCAACCACTTGCAACTACTCGCAACCACTCGCAACCACTTGCAACTACTCGCAACCACTCGCAACCACTTGCAACTACTCGCAACCACTCGCAACCACTTGCAACTACTCGCAACCACTCGCAACCACTTGCAACTACTCGCAACCACTCGCAACCACTTGCAACTACTCGCAACCACTCGCAACCACTTGCAACTACTCGCAACCACTCGCAACCACTTGCAACTACTCGCAACCACTCGCAACCACTTGCAACTACTCGCAACCACTCGCAACCACTTGCAACTACTCGCAACCACTCGCAACCACTTGCAACTACTCGCAACCACTCGCAACCACTTGCAACTACTCGCAACCACTCGCAACCACTTGCAACTACTCGCAACCACTCGCAACCACTTGCAACTACTCGCAACCACTCGCAACCACTTGCAACTACTCGCAACCACTCGCAACCACTTGCAACTACTCGCAACCACTCGCAACCACTTGCAACTACTCGCAACCACTCGCAACCACTTGCAACTACTCGCAACCACTCGCAACCACTTGCAACTACTCGCAACCACTCGCAACCACTTGCAACTACTCGCAACCACTCGCAACCACTTGCAACTACTCGCAACCACTCGCAACCACTTGCAACTACTCGCAACCACTCGCAACCACTTGCAACTACTCGCAACCACTCGCAACCACTTGCAACTACTCGCAACCACTCGCAACCACTTGCAACCACTCGCAACCACTCACAACCACTCGCAACCACTCCCAACCACTCGCAACTACTCACAACCACTCGCAACCACTTGCAACCACTTGCAACCACTCACGACGACTTGCAACCAAGCGCAACCACTCACAACTACTTGCGACCACTCGCAACTACTCGCAACCACTCGCGACCACTCATAGCCACCTCCAACTACTCGCAACCACTCGCAACCACTGGCAACCACTGGCAACCACTCGCAACCACTCTCAACCCCTCGCAGCAGCTCGCAACCGATTGCAACCACTCATAACCGCATGCAACCACCTGCAACAACTCGCAACCACTCCCAACCACTCGCAACGACTCAAAACCACTTGCAACCACTCGCAACCACACAAAACCACTCGCAACAACTTGCAACCACTTGCAACGACCCGCAACCACACACAACCACTCACAACCACTCACAACCACTCACAATCACTCGTAACCACTTGCAACCACTCGCAAATACTTGCAACCACTTGCAACCACGCGTAACCACTCGCAACCACTCGCAACCACTCGCAACTACTCACAACCACTCGCAACCACTCACAACCACTCGCGACCATTCGCAACCACTCGCAGCCACTCGCAACCACTCACAACCACTCGCGACCATTCGCAACCACTCGCAGCCACTCGCAACCACTCGCAACCACTCGCGACCACTCGCAACCACTCGCAACCACTCGCAACCACTCGCACCCACTCGCAACCATACGCAACCACTCGCAACCACTCACAACCACTCGCAACCATTTGCAACCACTCGTAACCACTCGCAACCACTCACAACCACTCGTAATCACCCGCAACCACTCCCAACCGCTCGCAACATCTCGCAACCACTCAAAACCACTCGCAACCACAAGAACCACTCACAACCACTCGCAGCCACTTGCAACCACTCGCAACCATTCACAACCACTCGCAACCACTCGCAATCACTTGCAACCACTCGCAACCTCTTGCAACCACTCGCAACCAGTTGCAACCACATGCAGCCACTTGCAACCACTTGCAACCACTCCCAGCCACTCGTAACCACTCGCAACCACTCGCAACCACTTGCAACCACTCGCAACCAATCACACCCACTCGCAAGCACTCACAACCACTTGCAACCACTTGCAACTACATGCAACCATACGCAAGTACTCACAAGCACTCGCTACCACTCACAACCACATAAAACTACTTGCAACATTTGGCAACCAGTTGCAACCACCCGCAACCACTCGCAACCACTCGCAACCACTCGCGACCACTCGGAATGACTCACAACCTCTCACAACCACTCGTAATCACTCGCAACCACTGGCAACCATTTGCAACCACTCGCAACCAGTTGCAACCACTCACAGCCACTCACAACCACTGGCAACCACTCGCAACCACTCGCAACCACTCGCAACCACGCGCAACCACTCGCAACTACTCACAACCACTCGTAACCACTCGCAACCACTCGCGACCACTTGCAACAACGCGCAACCACTCGCAACCACTAGCGACCACTTGCGACCATTTGGAACCATTCACGACCACTCGTAACCACTTGCAACCACTCCCAACCACTCGCAATCACTCGCAACCACACAAAACTACTCGCAACCACTTGCAACCACTCGCAACCACTCGCACCCACTTGCAACCATACGCAACCACTCGCAACCACTCACAACCACTCGCGACCATTCGCAACCACTCGCAGCCACTCGCAACCACTCACAACCACTCGCGACCATTCGCAACCACTCGCAGCCACTCGCAACCACTCACAACCACTCGCGACCATTCGCAACCACTCGCAGCCACTCGCAACCACTCACAACCACTCGCGACCATTCGCAACCACTCGCAGCCACTCGCAACCACTCACAACCACTCGCGACCATTCGCAACCACTCGCAGCCACTCGCAACCACTCACAACCACTCGCGACCATTCGCAACCACTCGCAGCCACTCGCAACCACTCACAACCACTCGCGACCATTCGCAACCACTCGCAGCCACTCGCAACCACTCACAACCACTCGCGACCATTCGCAACCACTCGCAGCCACTCGCAACCACTCACAACCACTCGCGACCATTCGCAACCACTCGCAGCCACTCGCAACCACTCACAACCACTCGCGACCATTCGCAACCACTCGCAGCCACTCGCAACCACTCACAACCACTCGCGACCATTCGCAACCACTCGCAGCCACTCGCAACCACTCACAACCACTCGCGACCATTCGCAACCACTCGCAGCCACTCGCAACCACTCACAACCACTCGCGACCATTCGCAACCACTCGCAGCCACTCGCAACCACTCACAACCACTCGCGACCATTCGCAACCACTCGCAGCCACTCGCAACCACTCACAACCACTCGCGACCATTCGCAACCACTCGCAGCCACTCGCAACCACTCACAACCACTCGCGACCATTCGCAACCACTCGCAGCCACTCGCAACCACTCACAACCACTCGCGACCATTCGCAACCACTCGCAGCCACTCGCAACCACTCACAACCACTCGCGACCATTCGCAACCACTCGCAGCCACTCGCAACCACTCACAACCACTCGCGACCATTCGCAACCACTCGCAGCCACTCGCAACCACTCACAACCACTCGCGACCATTCGCAACCACTCGCAGCCACTCGCAACCACTCACAACCACTCGCGACCATTCGCAACCACTCGCAGCCACTCGCAACCACTCACAACCACTCGCGACCATTCGCAACCACTCGCAGCCACTCGCAACCACTCACAACCACTCGCGACCATTCGCAACCACTCGCAGCCACTCGCAACCACTCACAACCACTCGCGACCATTCGCAACCACTCGCAGCCACTCGCAACCACTCACAACCACTCGCGACCATTCGCAACCACTCGCAGCCACTCGCAACCACTCACAACCACTCGCGACCATTCGCAACCACTCGCAGCCACTCGCAACCACTCA
Organism: Penium margaritaceum; assembly: GCA_023375785.1. Classification (NCBI taxonomy): domain Eukaryota; kingdom Viridiplantae; phylum Streptophyta; class Zygnematophyceae; order Desmidiales; family Peniaceae; genus Penium; species Penium margaritaceum. The sequence goes on along the minus strand of SZWC01001778.1, from coordinate 135,190 downwards.
CAACCACTCGCGACCATTCGCAACCACTCGCAGCCACTCGCAACCACTCACAACCACTCGCGACCATTCGCAACCACTCGCAGCCACTCGCAACCACTCACAACCACTCGCGACCATTCGCAACCACTCGCAGCCACTCGCAACCACTCACAACCACTCGCGACCATTCGCAACCACTCGCAGCCACTCGCAACCACTCACAACCACTCGCGACCATTCGCAACCACTCGCAGCCACTCGCAACCACTCACAACCACTCGCGACCATTCGCAACCACTCGCAGCCACTCGCAACCACTCACAACCACTCGCGACCATTCGCAACCACTCGCAGCCACTCGCAACCACTCACAACCACTCGCGACCATTCGCAACCACTCGCAGCCACTCGCAACCACTCACAACCACTCGCGACCATTCGCAACCACTCGCAGCCACTCGCAACCACTCACAACCACTCGCGACCATTCGCAACCACTCGCAGCCACTCGCAACCACTCACAACCACTCGCGACCATTCGCAACCACTCGCAGCCACTCGCAACCACTCACAACCACTCGCGACCATTCGCAACCACTCGCAGCCACTCGCAACCACTCACAACCACTCGCGACCATTCGCAACCACTCGCAGCCACTCGCAACCACTCACAACCACTCGCGACCATTCGCAACCACTCGCAGCCACTCGCAACCACTCACAACCACTCGCGACCATTCGCAACCACTCGCAGCCACTCGCAACCACTCACAACCACTCGCGACCATTCGCAACCACTCGCAGCCACTCGCAACCACTCACAACCACTCGCGACCATTCGCAACCACTCGCAGCCACTCGCAACCACTCACAACCACTCGCGACCATTCGCAACCACTCGCAGCCACTCGCAACCACTCACAACCACTCGCGACCATTCGCAACCACTCGCAGCCACTCGCAACCACTCACAACCACTCGCGACCATTCGCAACCACTCGCAGCCACTCGCAACCACTCACAACCACTCGCGACCATTCGCAACCACTCGCAGCCACTCGCAACCACTCACAACCACTCGCGACCATTCGCAACCACTCGCAGCCACTCGCAACCACTCACAACCACTCGCGACCATTCGCAACCACTCGCAGCCACTCGCAACCACTCACAACCACTCGCGACCATTCGCAACCACTCGCAGCCACTCGCAACCACTCACAACCACTCGCGACCACTCGCAACCACTCGCAACCACTCACAACCACTCGCAACCACTCGCAACCACTCGCAATGACTCGCAACCACTCGCAACCACTCGTAATCACTCGCAACCACTGGCAACCATTTGCAACCACTCACAACCAGTTGCAACCACTCACAACCACTCACAACCACTGGCAACCACTCGCAACTACTCGCAACCACTCGCATCCACTCACAACTACTCACTACCACTCGTAACCACTCGCAACCACTCGCGACCACTTGCAACAAAGCGCAACCACTCGCAACCACTCGCGGCCACTCGAGACCCTTTGGAACCACTCACGACCACTCGTAACCACTTGCAACCACTCCCAACCACTCGCAACCACTCGAAACCACACAAAACTACTCACAACCACTTGCAACCACTTGCAACCACCCGCAACCACTCATAACCACTCGCAACCACTCGCAACCACTTGCAACCACTCGCAATCACTCTTAATCACTCGCAACCACTCGCAACCACTAGCAACCACTTCCAACCACTTGCAACCACTCGCAACCATTCACGACCACTCGCAACCACTCCCAACCACTTGCAACCACTCGCAACCACTCGCAACCACTTGCAACCACTTGCAACCACTCGCAACCACCCGCAACCACTCACAACCACTCGCAACCACTCGCAACCACTTGCAACCACTCGCAACCACTCTTAATCACTCGCAACCACTCGCAACCAGTGGCAACCACTTCCAAGCACTTGCAGCCACTCGCAACCACTTGCAATAGCTCGCAACTTCTCGCAACCAATCGCAACCACTCGCAACTACTCGCAACCACTTGCAATCTCTCGCAACTACTCACAACCAATCGCAACCACTCGCAACCAACTGCAACCATTGGCAACCACTCGTAACTACTCGCAACCACTTGCAACCACTCGCAACCATTCACGACCACTCGCAACCACTCCCAATTACTTGTAACCACTCGCAACTTCTCGCAACCACTCGCAAGCACTTGCAACCACTTGCAACCACTCCCAAACACTCCTAACCACTCGCAACCACTCGCAACTACTTGCAACCACTCGCAGCCACTCACAACCACTCGCAACCATACGCAACCGCTCACAACCACTCACAACCACTCGCAACCACTCGCAACGACTCGCAACCACTTGCAACCACTCGCAACCACTCGCAACCACTCGCAACCGCTCGCAACCACTCGCAACCACTCGCAACCACTCAAAACCACTCGCAACTACTCACAACCACTCGCAACCACTTGCAACCACTTGCAACCACTCACGACCACTTGCAACCAAGCGCAACCACTCACAACTACTTGCAACCACTCGCAACTACTCGCAACCACTCGCGACCACTCATAGCCATCTCCAACTACTCGCTATCACTTGCAACCACTGGTAACCACTCGCAACCACTTGCAACCACTCCCAACCCCTCGCAGCAGCTCGCAACCACTTGCAACCACTCACAACGGCATGCAACCACTTGTAACAACTCGCAACCACTCCCAACCACTCGCAACGACTCAAAACCACTTGCAACCACTCGCAACCACACAAAACCACTCGCAACAACTTGCAACCGCTTGCAACGACCCGCAACCACTCACAACCACTCAGAACCACTCACAACCACTCATAATGACTCGTAACCACTTGCAACCACTCGCAAATACTTGCAACCACTTGCAACCACGCGTAACCACTCGCAACCACTCGCAACCACTGGCAACTACTCACAACCACTCGCAACCACTCACAACCACTCGCGGCCATTCGCAACCACTCGCAGCCACTCGCAACCACTTGCAACCACTCGCGACCACTCACGACCACTCGCGACCACTCGCGACCACTCGCAACCACTCGCAACCACTCGCAATCACTTGCAACCACTCGCAACCTCTCGCAACAACTCGCAACCAGTTACAACCACATGCAACCACTTGCAACCACTTGCAACCACCCCCAGCCACTCGTAACCACTCGCAACCACTCGCAACCACTCGCAGCCACTCGCAACCACTCGCAGCCACTCGCAACCACTCGCAGCCACTCGCAACCACTCGCAGCCACTCGCAACCACTCGCAGCCACTCGCAACCACTCGCAGCCACTCGCAACCACTCGCAGCCACTCGCAACCACTCGCAGCCACTCGCAACCACTCGCAGCCACTCGCAACCACTCGCAGCCACTCGCAACCACTCGCAGCCACTCGCAACCACTCGCAGCCACTCGCAACCACTCGCAGCCACTCGCAACCACTCGCAGCCACTCGCAACCACTCGCAGCCACTCGCAACCACTCGCAGCCACTCGCAACCACTCGCAGCCACTCGCAACCACTCGCAGCCACTCGCAACCACTCGCAGCCACTCGCAACCACTCGCAGCCACTCGCAACCACTCGCAGCCACTCGCAACCACTCGCAGCCACTCGCAACCACTCGCAGCCACTCGCAACCACTCGCAGCCACTCGCAACCACTCGCAGCCACTCGCAACCACTCGCAGCCACTCGCAACCACTCGCAGCCACTCGCAACCACTCGCAGCCACTCGCAACCACTCGCAGCCACTCGCAACCACTCGCAGCCACTCGCAACCACTCGCAGCCACTCGCAACCACTCGCAGCCACTCGCAACCACTCGCAGCCACTCGCAACCACTCGCAGCCACTCGCAACCACTCGCAGCCACTCGCAACCACTCGCAGCCACTCGCAACCACTCGCAGCCACTCGCAACCACTCGCAGCCACTCGCAACCACTCGCAGCCACTCGCAACCACTCGCAGCCACTCGCAACCACTCGCAGCCACTCGCAACCACTCGCAGCCACTCGCAACCACTCGCAGCCACTCGCAACCACTCGCAGCCACTCGCAACCACTCGCAGCCACTCGCAACCACTCGCAGCCACTCGCAACCACTCGCAGCCACTCGCAACCACTCGCAGCCACTCGCAACCACTCGCAGCCACTCGCAACCACTCGCAGCCACTCGCAACCACTCGCAGCCACTCGCAACCACTCGCAGCCACTCGCAACCACTCGCAGCCACTCGCAACCACTCGCAGCCACTCGCAACCACTCGCAGCCACTCGCAACCACTCGCAGCCACTCGCAACCACTCGCAGCCACTCGCAACCACTCGCAGCCACTCGCAACCACTCGCAGCCACTCGCAACCACTCGCAGCCACTCGCAACCACTCGCAGCCACTCGCAACCACTCGCAGCCACTCGCAACCACTCGCAGCCACTCGCAACCACTCGCAGCCACTCGCAACCACTCGCAGCCACTCGCAACCACTCGCAGCCACTCGCAACCACTCGCAGCCACTCGCAACCACTCGCAGCCACTCGCAACCACTCGCAGCCACTCGCAACCACTCGCAGCCACTCGCAACCACTCGCAGCCACTCGCAACCACTCGCAGCCACTCGCAACCACTCGCAGCCACTCGCAACCACTCGCAGCCACTCGCAACCACTCGCAGCCACTCGCAACCACTCGCAGCCACTCGCAACCACTCGCAGCCACTCGCAACCACTCGCAGCCACTCGCAACCACTCGCAGCCACTCGCAACCACTCGCAGCCACTCGCAACCACTCGCAGCCACTCGCAACCACTCGCAGCCACTCGCAACCACTCGCAGCCACTCGCAACCACTCGCAGCCACTCGCAACCACTCGCAGCCACTCGCAACCACTCGCAGCCACTCGCAACCACTCGCAGCCACTCGCAACCACTCGCAGCCACTCGCAACCACTCGCAGCCACTCGCAACCACTCGCAGCCACTCGCAACCACTCGCAGCCACTCGCAACCACTCGCAGCCACTCGCAACCACTCGCAGCCACTCGCAACCACTCGCAGCCACTCGCAACCACTCGCAGCCACTCGCAACCACTCGCAGCCACTCGCAACCACTCGCAGCCACTCGCAACCACTCGCAGCCACTCGCAACCACTCGCAGCCACTCGCAACCACTCGCAGCCACTCGCAACCACTCGCAGCCACTCGCAACCACTCGCAGCCACTCGCAACCACTCGCAGCCACTCGCAACCACTCGCAGCCACTCGCAACCACTCGCAGCCACTCGCAACCACTCGCAGCCACTCGCAACCACTCGCAGCCACTCGCAACCACTCGCAGCCACTCGCAACCACTCGCAGCCACTCGCAACCACTCGCAGCCACTCGCAACCACTCGCAGCCACTCGCAACCACTCGCAGCCACTCGCAACCACTCGCAGCCACTCGCAACCACTCGCAGCCACTCGCAACCACTCGCAGCCACTCGCAACCACTCGCAGCCACTCGCAACCACTCGCAGCCACTCGCAACCACTCGCAGCCACTCGCAACCACTCGCAGCCACTCGCAACCACTCGCAGCCACTCGCAACCACTCGCAGCCACTCGCAACCACTCGCAGCCACTCGCAACCACTCGCAGCCACTCGCAACCACTCGCAGCCACTCGCAACCACTCGCAGCCACTCGCAACCACTCGCAGCCACTCGCAACCACTCGCAGCCACTCGCAACCACTCGCAGCCACTCGCAACCACTCGCAGCCACTCGCAACCACTCGCAGCCACTCGCAACCACTCGCAGCCACTCGCAACCACTCGCAGCCACTCGCAACCACTCGCAGCCACTCGCAACCACTCGCAGCCACTCGCAACCACTCGCAGCCACTCGCAACCACTCGCAGCCACTCGCAACCACTCGCAGCCACTCGCAACCACTCGCAGCCACTCGCAACCACTCGCAGCCACTCGCAACCACTCGCAGCCACTCGCAACCACTCGCAGCCACTCGCAACCACTCGCAGCCACTCGCAACCACTCGCAGCCACTCGCAACCACTCGCAGCCACTCGCAACCACTCGCAGCCACTCGCAACCACTCGCAGCCACTCGCAACCACTCGCAGCCACTCGCAACCACTCGCAGCCACTCGCAACCACTCGCAGCCACTCGCAACCACTCGCAGCCACTCGCAACCACTCGCAGCCACTCGCAACCACTCGCAGCCACTCGCAACCACTCGCAGCCACTCGCAACCACTCGCAGCCACTCGCAACCACTCGCAGCCACTCGCAACCACTCGCAGCCACTCGCAACCACTCGCAGCCACTCGCAACCACTCGCAGCCACTCGCAACCACTCGCAGCCACTCGCAACCACTCGCAGCCACTCGCAACCACTCGCAGCCACTCGCAACCACTCGCAGCCACTCGCAACCACTCGCAGCCACTCGCAACCACTCGCAGCCACTCGCAACCACTCGCAGCCACTCGCAACCACTCGCAGCCACTCGCAACCACTCGCAGCCACTCGCAACCACTCGCAGCCACTCGCAACCACTCGCAGCCACTCGCAACCACTCGCAGCCACTCGCAACCACTCGCAGCCACTCGCAACCACTCGCAGCCACTCGCAACCACTCGCAGCCACTCGCAACCACTCGCAACCACTCGCAACAACTTGCAACCACTCGCAATCACTTGCAACCACTCGCAACCACTCCCAACCACTCGCAACAGCTCGTAACTACTCGCAACCAGTCGCAACCACTCGCAACCACTCGCAACCACTTGCAATCACTCACAACCACTCACAACCAATCACAAGGACTTCCAACCACTCACAACCACTCGCACCCACTGGCAACCACTCGTAACTACTCGCAACCACTTGCAACCACTTGCAACCATTCACAACCACTCGCAACCACTCGCAATTACTTGCAACCACTCGCAACCTCTCGCAACCACTCCCAACCACTTGCAACTTCTCACAACCACTCCCAACCACTCGTAACCAATCGCAACCATTGTCAACCACTTGCAGCCACTCGCAACCACTTGTAACCACCTGCAGCCACTCATAACCACTCGCACCTACTCGCAACCACTCGCAACCATACGCAACCACTCGCAACCTCTCACAACCACTTGTAACTACTCCCAATGACTCGCAACCACTCGCAACCACTCACAACCACTCCTAATCTCACGCAACCACTCCCAACTGCTTGCAACCACTCGCAACCACTCGCAACCATTTGCAACCACTCGCAACCACTCGCAACCACTCGCAACCATTCGCAACCATTCACAACCACTCGCAACCACTCGCAGTCACATGCAACCACTCGCAACCTCTCGCGACCACTCGCAACCACTTGCAACCACTTGCAACCACTTGCAACCACTTGCAACCACTTGCAACCACTCCCAGCCACTCGTAACCACTCGCAACCACTCGCAACCACTTGCAACCACTCGCAACCACTCGCAGCCACTCGTAACCACTCGCAACCACTCGCAACTACTTGCAACTACATGCAACCTGAGGCAACCACTTGCAAGCACTCGCTAGCACTGGCAACCATTGAAACAGTGATAATGTGAGAAAAGCACTATCAACACAGTAAACATGTGAACATAGTACCATTGAAACAGCGATAAAATGACCAAAGCACCATCGACAAAGTGAAACTGTAATCAAAGCACCATTGAGACAGTGATAATGGGAACCTAAGCACCATAGACACAGCGGAAGTGTGACCACAAACCATTGAAAACATGATCATGTAACCTAAGCACCATAGACAAAGTGAAAGTGTGAGCAAAGCACCATTGACAAGTGATAATGTGACAAAAGCACAAGAGACACAGTGAAAGTGTTACCAAAGCACCATTGAAAGACTGATGACTTGACCTACGTACTATAGACACGGTGAAAGTGTGGCTAGAGTACCATTGAAATAGTGATAATATGACCAAAGCACCATAGATACAATGAATGCGTGACCAAAAGACCATTGAAACAGTAATCACATAACCAAAGCACCATACACATAGTGAAAGTGTGACCAAAGCACCACAGGAACAGTGATAATGTGACCAAAGTATTCTGGACATAGTGAAACTGTGACTTGAACACCATTGAAAGTGTGAGGATGTGACCAAAGCACCATACACACATTAGAAGTGTGACCAAAGTACCATTTACCTAGTGATAATGTGACCCAAGCACCATAGACACATTTAAAGTGTGACCAAAGTACCATTAAAACGGTGATAGTGTGACCAAAGCACCATATACACTGTCAAAGTGTGAGCTAAGCACCGTTGAAATAATGGTAATGTGACCAAAGCAACATAGACAAAGACGTTCTGACCAAAGCACCATTGAAACACTGATAACGTGACCAAAGCACCATAGACACTATGAAAATCTGACCAAAGTACCATTGAAATAATGACAATGAGACCTAAGCACCATAAACACAGTGAATGTATGACCAACGCACGATTCAGACAGTGATTATGTGACCTAAGCACCGTAGACACATTGAAAGTGTGCCCCAAACACCATTGAAACACAGGTAATGTAACCTAAGCACTGTAGACACAATAAAAGTGTGACCAAAGCACCATTAAGACAGCGAGAACGTCACCACTGCACCAAAGACACAGTTAAATTGTGACCAAAGAACCATTGAAAAAGTGATAGTGTGATAACAGTACAATAGACAGAGTGAAAGTGTGACCAACGCACCGTTGAATCAATAGCAATGTGACCAAAACACTGTAGAAACAATGAATGTGTGACCAAAGCACCATCAAAACAGTGATAATGTGACCAAAGTACCATACTCAATGTGAAAGTGGGAGCAAAGTACCATTGAGAAAGTGATAACAGGACAAAAGCACCATAGACACAGCGAATGTGTGACCAAAGTACCACTAAACCAATGACAATGTGACCTAAACACCATAGCCACAGAGAATTTATAACCAACATACCAATGAAATGGCGATAATATGACCAGAGTACCATTGACACATAAAAGTGTGACCAAAGCACCATTAAAAGAGAAATAATGTGACCTACGCATGATAGACAGAGTGGAATTTTGATCAAAGCACAATTGAAACAGTGATAATGGGACCTAAGCACCATGGACACAGTGAACGTGTGACCAAAGCACCATTGAAACCATGCTAATGCGGCCTATGCACAATAGACAGAGTGAAAGCGTGACCAAAGCACCATTGAAACAGTGATAATGTGACCTAAGCACCATAGACACAGTGAATATGTAACCAAAACACCATCAAAACGGTGATAACATGACCAAAGTACCATCGAAGCATAAACGTGTGACCAGAGCACCATTGAAAGAGTGATAATGTGACCTAAGCAACATAGACACAGTGGAGGTATGACCAAAGCAACATTGAAATGGTGAAAAAGTGACCTAAGCACCATGGCCACACTGAAAGTGTGACCAAAGGACCATTGAAACAGTGATAATGTGACCAAAGCACCATAGACACAGTGAAAGTGTGACCAAACCACCATTGAAAAAGTGATGACGTGACCTAAGTACTACACACACACTGAAAGTGAAGCCAATGCACCAATGAAACAATGATAATATGACCAAAGCACCATGGACATAATAAACGTGTGACCAACGCACCATTGAAACCGTCATGATGGGACCAAAGCACCATAGACAGAGTGAAACTATGATCAAAGCACCGTTGACAGAGTGAGAATGCGACCAAAGCACCGTAGACACGGCAGAAGTGTGACCAAAACACCACTGAAATAGTGATAATGTGACCACAACACCATAGGCACAGTGAAACCATGACCAATGCACCATTGAAATAATGATATTATGACCAAAGCACCATAGATAACGAGAGTGTGACCAAAGCACTGTTGAAAGAGTGATAATGTGACTGAAGTACCATAGACAATGTGAAAATGTGACCAAAGCACCATAGCCGCTGGCGCAACGACATTGTGGCCAAAGTACCACGAACACCCTGAAAGCATGACCAAAGTACCATTGAAACAGTGATAATGTCACCAATGCACCAAAGACACAGTATAAGTGTGACCAAATTACCATTGAAACAGTGATAATGTGACGTAAGCATAATAGATACAACAAACGTTTGACCAAAGCAATGACGAAACCCTGATAGTGTGACCAAAGCACCATAGAAAAAGTAAACTTGTTACCACAGCACCATTGAAAGCATGATAATGTGACCAAAGCACCATAGACACAGTTAAATTGTGACAAAAGCACCATTGAAACAGTGATAACATGACCAAAGCACTATAGACACCATGAAAGCATGACCAAAGGACATTTGAAACGGTGATAATGTGACCAAGGAACCAGAGGCTGAATGAAAGTGTTACCAAAGCACTATTTAAGGAGCGATAATGTGACGTAAGCACCATAGAGATGGTGGAAGTGTGACCTAAGCAACATAGATGTAGTGATAATGTGACCTTAGCACCATAGACACAGTGAAAGTGTTACCAAAGGACCATTGAAACTGTACCGATGTGATCAAAGCACTATAGATACAGTGAACGTGTGAGCAAAGGACCACTTAAACAGTGACAACGTGACCAAAGTTCCATAGACAATGTGAAAGGCTGACCAAAGCACCATTGAAGCAATGATAATGTGACCAGAGCACCATAGACACAATCAAGGTGTGGCCAACGCACCATTGAAACAGTGATAATGTCACCTAAGCACCATGGACACAGTGAACGTGTGACCAAAGCACCATTGAAACAGTGATAATGTGAGTAAAGTACCATAGACAATGTGAAAGTGTGACCAAAGTACCATTGAGACAGTGATAATGTGACAAAAGCACCATAGACGCAGTGAACATGTTTCTATATCACCAATGAAAAAGTGATAACATGACCAAAGTTTTATGGAAACATACATGTGTGACAAAAATACCTTTAAACCCGCAATAATGTGACCTAAGCACCATAGACATCGTGAAAGGGTGACCAAAGCACCATGGAACCGTGATAAAATGACATAAGCACCATACACAGTCACAGTTTGACCAAAACACCATAGAAAGAGCCATTATGTGACCTGAGTACTACAGACACAGTAAAAGCGCGACCACAACAACATTAAAACATTGATAACATCACCAAAGCATCGTGCACGTGACAAAAGTGTGACCAGAGCACCATTGAAACAATGCACATATACACAAAGCACCATAAGCACATTGAAAGCGTGACCAAAACACTCTTGAACAGTGATAATGTGACACAAGCACTGTAGACATTGTGAGTGTTACCCAGGCACCATTGAAACAATGATAATGTGACCAAAGGACCATAAATACACCGAAAGCGTGACCAATGTACCATTGAAATAGTGATAATGTCAGCAAAGCACCATAGACACAGTAGTGATGTGACCAAAGCACCATGAAACAGTGCCAATGTGACCTGAGCACCAGAGACACGATGAAAGTGTGACCAACACACCATTGAAACAGTTATAATGTGACTAAAGCGCCATAGACAGAGTAAACGTGTGACCAAAGCACCATTGAAACAGTGACAATGTGACAAAAGCAGTATGAACACAACAAACGTGTGACCATAGCACCATTGAAACAGCCATGAAATGACAAACGCAACTTCGACACAGTGAAAGTGTTACCGAAGCACCATTGAAACATTGATAATGGGAACCTAAGCACCACAGACACAGTGAACGTGTGATCAAAGCACCATTGAAACCATGATAGTGTGAGCTAAGCACCATAGACAAAGAGAAAGTGTGACCAGAGCAATATTCACAGGTGATAATGTGACCAATGCACCATGAACACAGTGAAAAGGTAACAAAAACACCATTGAAAGAGTGATGACTTAACGTACGTACTATAGACACCATGACAATGTGACCAATGTACCATTGAAATAGTAATAATATGACCAAAGCACCATAGACACGATAAACGTGTGACGAAAACACCATGGAAACAGTGATAACGTAACCAAAACACCATACACATGGTGAAAGTGTGACAAAAGCGCCACTGGAACAGTTATAATGTGGTCAAAGCATTATATACATAGTGAAACAGTGACTTAAACACCATTGAAAGAGTGAGGGTGTGACCAAAGCAACATACACACAGTAGACGTGTGACCAAATTACCATCGACCCAGTGATAATGTGACATAAGCAGCATAGACACAGTGAACGCATGACCAAAGCACCATTGAGACAATGAGAATGTGACACAAGTACCATAGACACAGTGAAAGCGTGTCCAAAGCACCATTGAAACACTCATAATTTAACCTAAGCAATATAGACACAGTCAAAGTGTGACCAAAGCACCATTCAGACAGTAAGTATGTGACCAAAGCACCAAAGACATAGTGAAAGTGTGACTAAAGAACCATTGCAACCGTGATAGTGTGACGAAAGAACAATAGACAGAGGGAAAGTGTGACCAAAGCACCACTTAAACAACAATGATATGACCAAAGCACCATCAAAACAGTGAGAATGTGACCAAAGTACCATACACAATGTGAATGTGTAACCAAACCATCATTGAAAGAGTGATAACGTGACAAAAGCACAATAGACACAGTGAATGTGTGACCAAAGTACTACTAAACCAATGACAAGGTTACTTAAACACCATAGACACAGTGAAAGTGTAACCAAAGCACTAATGAAATGGTGATAATGTGAATAGAGTACCATGGACACATAAAAGTGTGACCAAAGCAACATGAAAACAGAAATCATGTGACATAAGCATGAAAGACAACGTGAAAGTGTGACCAAAGCACGATTGAACCAGTGAAAATGGGACTTAAGCACCATAGACACAGTGAACGTGTGACCAAAGCACCATTGAAACCATGCTAATGTGACCTAAGCACCATAGACACAGTTGAAGCATGACCAAAGCACCATTTAAACAGTGACAATGTGACCTAAGCACCATAGACACAGTGAAAGTGTGACCAAATCACAATTGAATCCATGCTAATGTGACCTAAGTACCATAGACACAGTGGAAGTGTGACCAAAGCATCATTGAAACCGTGATAATGTAACATACGCACCGTAAATAGAGTGGAAAAATGACCAAAGTACCATTTAAACATTGAAAAAATGACCAAAGCATCGTAGACTAAATAAAAGCGTGACAAAAGCACATTTGAAAGAGTGCAAATGTAGCCTACACACCATTGCCAAAGTAGAATTGTGTCCAAAGCACCATTGAAATAGCGATAATGTGACATGAGCTCCATAGACGTAGTGAAAGTATGACCAAAGATCCCTTGAAACAGTGATAATATGACCAAAGCACCATTGACACTATGAAAGTGTGACCAAAGCACCATTTTAATAGTGACAATGTGACCAAAGGACCATAGACAATGAAAGTATTAACAAAGCACCGTTCAAACTGTGATAATGTGACCAAAGCACAATAGAAACAGTGAACGTATGACCAAGGAACTGTTTAAACAGTGATAATGGGACATAAGCACCATGGACACAGTGAAAGTGTGACCACAGCACCATTGAGAATGGAAAATGTGACCTAAGCACCATGGACACAATGAAAGTGTGACCAAAGCACCATTGAAACAATGATAATGCAACCTAAGCATTATAGACGGAATGAAATTGTGACCAAAGCACATTTGAACCAGTGATAATGTGACCTAAACAGTATAAACACTGTGAGAGTGTGACCAAAGCAGCCTTGGAACAGTGATAATATTACCAAAGCACCATAGACACGGTAAACGTATGACCAAAGCACCATTGAAAGAGTGAGAATCAACCAAAGCACCAACAACACTGGGAACGTGGGACCAAAGCACCATTAAAACAGTGATAGCGTGACATACACACCATAGACAAAGTAAATGTGTGACCAAAGAACCATTGACACAGCAATAACATGACAGAAGCACTATATATACAGTGAAAGTGTGACCAAATCAACATTGTAACAGTGATAACGTGATCAAAGTACCATAGACAATAAGAAGGTGTGACCAAAGTACCATTAAAACGGCTATAAGGTGACCAAAGCACCATAGACACAGTGAAGGTGTGACAAACGTACCTCTTAAACATTGGTAATGTGATCAAAGCACCATAAAGACACTCAAAGCGTGTCCAAAGCATCATGAAACAACAATAATGTCACAAAAGCACCATAGAAAAAGTAGAAGTGTGACCAAAGCACCATTGAAACAGTGATAATGTGACCAAAGCACCATAAACACAATGGAAGTGTGACCAAAGCACCATTGAAACAGTGATAATGTGACCAAAGCACCATATACAAAATAAACATGTGACCAGCGCACCATTGAAATAGTGATCATTTGACCAAAGCGCCACAGGCACAGTGAAAGCGTGACCAAAGAACCATTGAAACAATGCTAATGTCAACAAAACACCATAGACTAAGTGAAAGTGTTACCAACACACCATTGAGACAGTGATACTTTGACCTAAGTTCCATACCCATAGTGAAAATGTGACCTCAGGACATATGAGTCAGTGGTAATGTGACGTAAGCACCATAGACAGAGCGAGCCCATGATCAAAGCACCACTCAAAGATTGATAGTGTAACCTAAGAACTATGGACAGAATGAAAGTGTGCCCAAAGCACCATTGAAACAGTAATGATGTGTTCAAAGCACAAGAGACAGAGTGAAAGTGTGAACAAAGGACCATCAAGACCGTGACAACGTGACCAAAGTACCATAAACAAAGTGAAAGCATGACATATGCACCATTTAAACAGTGATAATGTAAGCAAAGTAGCAAATAAACAGCAAAGGTGTGACCAAAAGCACCAGTGAAAAGAGGTTATGTGACATAAGATCCATAGACACAGTAAACATGTAACCAACGCACCATTAAAATAGTGATAATATGACCAAAGTACCATGCAAACATAAACATCTGACCAAGACAGCATTGAAACAATGATCATGTGATGTAAGCACCATAGAAACAGTAAAAGTATGAAGGAAGCATCATTCATAGAGTGATAATGTGACCAAAGCACTATAGACACAGCGACAGTGTGACCAAAACACCATTCAAAGAGTGATGACGTGCCTACCTGCTAAAGACACAATGAAAGTGTGGCCAAATCACCATTGAAACAATGACAATATGTCCAAATCACCATAGACAAAATGAAAGTGTGACCAAAGCACCATTGGAACAGTCATGATGTTACTGAAGCACCATAGACAGATTGAAACGATGATCAAAGCACCATTGAAAGCGTGAGAATGTGACCAAAGCACAATAGACACAGTAGCACAGTGACCAAAGCACCATTTAAACGGTGATAATGTGACCTAAGCACCATAGATATATCATCACTATTGAAGTAGTGCTTTGGTTACACTTTTGCTATGTATATGGTGCTTTGGTCACATTATCGCTATTTCAAATGTGCTTTGGTCACAATTTAACTGCTTCTATGGTTCTTTGGTCACATTAACGCTCTTTCAGTGGTACTTTGGTCACACGTTCACCATGTCTGTAGTGCTTTGGTCACATTAGAACAGTTTCAACGGTACCTTGGTCGCACTTTCACCATGCAATGGTGCGTAGGTCACACCATCATTATTTCATTGGTGCTTTAGTCACACTCTCACTGTTTCTATTGTATGTACGTGACATTATCAATGTTTCAATAAGGCTTTGGTCTCATTTTCACTGAGTCTAATGTTCTTTGGTCAATTATCAATATTGCAGTGGTGCTTTGGTAGCATGCTCCTTATCTCAGTGCTTAGGTCATGTTATCACTATTTCAATGGTGCTTTGGTCAGACTTTCACAATGTCAACTGTGCTTAGGTCGTAACATCACTGTTTCAATTGTGCTTTGGTCACACTTTCACTGTGTCTTTAGTTCTCAGGTCACACCATTTTTGTTTCAATGGTTCTTTGATCAGACGTTCAGTGTGTATATGGTACTTTGGCTACACTATCATTGTTTCAATAGTGCTTTGGTCATACTTTCACTGTGTTTATGGTGTTGTGGTCCTATTATCTTCGCTTTAATTGTGCCTTGGTCACACTTTCGCTATGTCTAATGTGCGTAGGTATATTATCACTGTTAGAATGGTGCTTTGGTCACACTTTCACCGTCTCTATGGTACTTAGGTCACATTTTCACTGTTTCAATGGTGCTTTGGTCACACTTTCACCTTGTATATGGTGGTTTGGTCACATTATCACTGTTCAATGGCGCTTTGGTCACACTTTCATTGTGTGTAAGTTTCTTAGGTCATATTATTATTGTTTCAATTGTATTGTGGACACACTTTTACTGTGTTTATGGTTCTAGGATCACATTGGCATCGGTTTAATGGTGTTTTAATCAATCTTTCACTGTGTCTATGGTGCATTGTTCCCATTAGCACTCTATCAATGGTACTTTGTTCAGAATTGTACTGTGTCTATGGTCCTTTCGTTGCATTTTTGCTGTTTCAAAGGTACTTTGGTCACACTTGCACTGTGTCTATGGTACTTTGGTCACAGGTTTACTGTTTCAATGTCCTTTGGTCACACGAGCACTATTTATATAGTGCTTAAGTCACATTATCACTGTTTCAATGGTGCTTTTATCACACTTAAACCATGTCTATGGTGCTTAGGTCACACCATTACCGTTTCATTTGTGTTTTGGTCACACATTCACTGTGACTGGTACGTAGGTCACATTATCATTGTTTTAATGGTGCTTTTGTCACATCTTCACTGTTTACATGGTGCATTGAGTAAACTATCAATGTTTCAATGGTGCTATGGTCACTTGCACCGTGTCTATAGTGCTTGTGTCATATCATCACTATTTCAATGGTACTTTGGTCACACTTTCAATGTGTCTATGGTGCTCAGGTCATAATGTCACTGTATCAATGGTGCTTTGGTAACACTTTCACCGTTTCTATAGTGCTTAGGTCACGGGATCCCTGCTTCAATGGTACATTGGCTACAATTTCATTGTGTCTATGGTGCTTTGGTCACATTATCACTGTTTCAATGGTGCATTGGTCACACTTTCACTGTGTCTATGGTGCTTTTTTCCCATTATGTTTGTTTCAATGGTGCCTCCGTCACACTTTCACTGTGTCTATGGTTGTTTGATCCTATTATAACAATTTCAATGGTGCTTTTATTTCGCTTTCAATGTGTCTACTGTGCTTAGGTCATATTATCACTCATTTAATGGTGCTTTGGTCACACGTTCACCATGTCTATGGTGCTTATGTCACACCATCATTGTTTCCATGGTGCTTTGGTTAAAGTTTCACTGTGTCTGTGTCGCTTAGGTCACATCATCACTGCATCAATGGTGCTTTGGTCACACTTCCATTGTTTCTATGGTGCTCAGGTCAGATTATCACAATTTCAATGATACTTTGGTTATACGTTCACTGTGTCTATGGTGTTTATGTCACATTATCACTGTTTAATTGGTGTCGTGGTCGCACTTTCAACGTGTATATAGTGCTTTGGTAACATTATCACTGGTGCAATGGTGTTTTGGTCACACTTTCAACATTTCTACGGTGCTTAGGTCACATCATCACTATTTCAATTGTGCTTTGGTCACACTTTCAGCGTGTACATGGTACTTTGGTCACATTATCGCTGTTTCAAAGGTGCTTTGGTCACAGTTTCACTCTTTCTATGATGCTTTGGTCACATTATCACACTTTCACCGAGCCTATTGTGCTTAGGTTATAACATCACTGTTTCAATTGTGCTTTGGTCACTTGCACTGTATCTATAGTGCTTTGCAATGTGACCAAAGCATGATAGACAGAGAGAAAGTGTGACCAGAGCATAAATTGAAACAGTGATAATGTGACCAACGCACCATATAATCAATGAAAGTGTTACAAAAGCACCGTGGAAACGGTGATACTGTGATCTAAGTACCATAGACATAGCGAAAGTGTGACATAAGCACCATTGAATCGGTGATAACGTGACCTAAGGACCATAGACACAGTGAATCTGTGACCAAAGCACCATTCAAAGGGTGATAGTGTATCCAAACAGCTATGGACTCAGTGAAAGTGTGCCCCAAGCACCATTAAAACTGTAATGATGTGATCAAAGCACAAGACAATAGTGAAAATGTGACAAAAGGACCATTGACATAGTGTAATGTGACTAAAGTACCACAAACAATGTGAAAGTGTGACGCAAGCACCATTTAAACAGTGATAATGTGAGCAAAACACCATAGACACAGTGAAGGTGTGACCAAAGTACCACTAAAACAAATGTAATGTGACCTAAGAACCATAGACACAGTAAACGTGTAACCAACGTACCATTAAAACAGTGATAACATGGCCAAAGTACCATGGAAACATACAAGTGTGACCAAGGCACCATTGAAACAGTGATAACGTGACGGAAGCACCGTAGACAACGTGAAATTATGAGCAAAGCGACATTGAAACTGCGACAATGTGAGCTAAGCACCATAGCCACACTAAAAGTGTGACCAAAGCACCATTGAAACAGCGATAATGTGACTAAAGCCCCATAAACACAGTGACACTGTGCCCAAAACACCAAGCAAATAGTAATGACGTGACCTACGTACTATAGACACAATGAAAGTATGACCAAAGCACCATTGAAACAATGATAATATGTCCAAAGCACCATAGACACAAATAACATGTGACCAAAGGACCATTGAAACCATCATAATGTAACCAAGGCACCATAGAGACAATGAAAGTGTGACCAAAGTACCGCTAGAACAGTGATAATGTGACCAAAGCACCATGGAGAGAGTGAAACTATGATCAAAGTACCGTTGAGAGAGTGAGGATGTGACCCAAGCACTATAGACACAGTAAAGGTGTGACCAAAGCACCCTCGAAAGAGTGATATTGTGATATAAGCAACATAGACACATAATCACTGTTTCAATGGTGCATTGGTTACACTTCCAGTGTGTTTTTTCTGCTTTGGTCACACTATCGTTGTTTCAAAGGTGCTTTGCTCACAGTTTAATTGTTCCTATGGTGCTTTGGTCATATTGTTGCTGTTTCAATGGTACTTTGGTCACATGTTCACTTTGTTTGTAGTGCTTTGGTCACATTATCACAGTTTCCATGGTGCCTTGGTCACACATTCACTATGTCTATGCTGCGTAAGCCACACAATCACTATTTCAATGGTGATTTGGTTACACGTTCAATGTGTCTATGGTGCTTACGTGATATTATCATTGTTTCAATGGTGCTTTGGTCTCAGTTTTGCCGTGTCTTTTATTCTTTGGTCAAATTATTAATGTTGCAACGGTGCTTTGGTCACTTGCACTGTGTCTATAGTGCTTATATCACGTTATCACTATTTCAATGGTGCTTTGGTCACACTTTCACAATGTCTATTGTGCTTAGGTCGTAACATCACTGTTTCAATTGTGCGTTGGTCAGACATTCACTCTGTCTATAGTTCTTAGGTCACACCATTTTTGTTTAAATGGTACTTTGATCACACTTTCACTTAGTCTATGGTACTTTGGTCATATTATCATTGTTTAAATGGTGCTCTGTTAACACTTTCACTGTGTTTATGGTGCTTTGGCTCCATTATCGTTGCTTGAATGGTGCCTTGGTCACACATTCAATGTGTCTAATGTGCTTAGGTATGTTATCACTATTATAATGCTGATTTGGTTTCTATGGTGCTTAGGTCACATTATCATTGTTTCAATGGTTCTTTGGTCACACTTTCACTTGTCTATGGTGCTTAGGTCACATTATCACTGTTTTGATGGTGCTTAAGTCACACTTTTATTGTGTCTTTCTTTCTAATGTCGCATGATAATTGTTTGAATGGTACGTTGGACACACTTAAACTCTGTCCATGGGTCGTATGATCATCCTGTCAATGGTGTTTTCATCAATCTTACACGATGTCTATGGTGTCTTGGTCACATTAGCACTCTATCAATGGTACTTTGGTCAGATGTTTACTGTGTTTATGGTGCTTTGGTCACATTTTCGCTATTTTAAATTTGCTTTAGTCACACTTTCACTGTTTGTATAGTGCTTAAGTCACATTATAACTGTTTCAATGGTGCTTTGGTCACACTTTCAGTATGTCTGTGGCGCTTAGGAAACACCATCACTTTTTCAATTGTGTTTTGGTCACACGTTCGCTGTGAGTATGATACTTAGGTCACATTATCATTGTTTTAATGGTGCTTTGGTCACATCTTCACTGTTTTTATGGTGCTTTGTTCATTCAATGAATGTTGTAATGGTACTATTGTCACATGCATTGTGTCTATAGTGCGTAGGTCATATTATCACTATTTCAATGGTACTTTGGTATCACTTTCAAAGTGGTATGGTGCTTAGGTCATAATATCATTGTATCCATGGTGCTTTGGTCAAACTTTTACAGTTTACATAGTGCTTAGGTCAGTGCATCACAATTTCAATGGTGCTTTGGTCTCCATTTCGCTGTGTCTATGGTGCTTTGGTCACATTATCACTGTTTCAATAGTGCTTTGGTGACACTTTCGCAGCATCGATGGTGCTTTTTCTCGTTATGTTTGTTTCAATGGTGCCTTGGTCACACTTTCACTGTGTCGATGCTTCTTTGGTCATGTTATAACAATTTCAATGGTGCGTTGGTCACACTTTCAATGTGTCTAATGTGCTCAGGTCATATTGTCACTAATCAAATGGTGCTTTGATTGCACTTTCACCATGTCTATGGTGCTTTGGTCACACAATCATTGTTTCCATGGTGCTTTGGTCACACTTTAACCGTGTCTATGGTGCTCTGGTCATATGATCACAGTTTCAATGGTGCTTTGGTCACACTTTCACAGTGTCTATGGTGCTTATGTCATATTATCACTGTTTCAATGATACTTT
This sequence comes from Penium margaritaceum, assembly GCA_023375785.1. Taxonomy (NCBI): domain Eukaryota; kingdom Viridiplantae; phylum Streptophyta; class Zygnematophyceae; order Desmidiales; family Peniaceae; genus Penium; species Penium margaritaceum. The sequence continues at coordinate 114,142 of SZWC01001778.1, read as the reverse complement.
GGTCATACTTTCACCGTGTCTATGGTGCTCAGGTCACATCATCACTGTTTTAATGGTGCTTTGGGCATACTTTCACTGTGTGTGTGGTGCTTTGGTGACATTATTCCCATTTCAAAGGTGCTTTGGTCACAGCTTCACCCTTTCTATGGTGCGGTGGTCACCTTATCGCTGTTTTCATGGTAGTTTGGTCACACGTTTGCTATGTCTATAGTGCTTTGGTCCCATTATCACAATCTCAATGGTGCCTTGTTCACACTTTCACTATGTCTATGGCTCGTAGGTCACACCATCACTAGTTCAACGGTGATTTTGTCACATTTTCATTGTGTCTATGGTGACATTATCATTGTTTCAATGGTGCTTTGTTCTAATTTTCACTCTTTCTGTTGTCCATTGGTCACATTTTCAATGTTGTAATGGTGCTTTGGTCACTTCCACTGTATATATAGTGCTTAGGTCATGTTTTCACAACTTCAATGGTGCTTTGGTCACACTTTCACTGTGTTTATTGTGCTTAGGTCATAACATCACTGTTCCAATGGTGCTTTGGTCAAGCTTGCTTCGTGTCTATAGTGCTTAGGTCACAGCATTATTGTTTCGATGGTACTTTGATCACACTTTCACTGTGTGGATTGTACTTTATTCAAATTATCATTGTCTCAATGGTGCTTTTGTAACACTTCTACTGTGTATATGGTCCTTTGGTCCCATTATCTTCGGTCCAATGGTGCATTTGTCACACTTTCGCCATGTCTCATGTGTTTAGGTATATCATCACTGTTTAAATGGTGCTTTAGTCACACGTTCACTTTGTCTATGGTGCTGATGTCACATTATCACTGTTTCAATGGCGCTTTGGTCACACTTTAAGTGTGTCTTTGTTTCTCAGGTCGCATTATTACTGTTTCAATGATACTTTGGACACACTTTCAGTATGTCCATGGCGCCACGGTCACATTATCATCATTTCGATGTTGTTTTAATCAATCTTTCACGGTGTCTACGGTGTTGTGGTCTCTATCAATGGCATTTGGTTAGACGTGTAGCGTGGCTATGGTGCTATGGTTGCATTCGTGCTGTTTCAAAGGTGCTTTGGTCACACTTTCACGTTGTCTATGATGCTTTGATCACATTATTGTTGTTTCAATTGTGCTTTGGTCACACTTTCACTGTTTCTGTAGTGCTTACGTCACATTATCACTGTTTCAATGGTGCTTTGGTCACACTTTCACTAAGCATATGGTGCTTAGGTCACAAAATCACTGTTTCAATTGTGTTTTGGTCACTCGTTTACTGCGACTATTGTACTTTGGTCACATCATCATTCTTTTAATGGTGGTTTGGTCATACCCTATTGCAATGGTGCTATGGTCACTTGCACTGTGTATATAGTGCTTAGGTCATATAATAACTATTTCAATGGTGCTTTGGTCACACTTGGTAATGAGGTCATAATATCACAGTATCCATTGTGATTTGGTTACTTCATTGTTTCCATAGCGCTTGGGTGAGGGCATCACTGTTTCAATGCTGCGTTGGTCACACTTTCGCTGTGTCTACGGTGCTTTGGTCACATTATCAGTGTTTTAACGGTGCTTTCGTCACACTTCACTATGTCTATGGTGCTTTTTTTCCAATTCTTTTTGTTTCAACGATGCCTTGGTCACACATTCACTGTTTCTATGGGTCGTTTGTCAAATTATCAAAATTTCAATGGTACTTTGGTCACACTTTCACTGTGTCTAATGTGCTTAGGTCATATTATCACTAATTCAATGGTGCCTTGGTCACCCTTTTATCGTCTCTATGGTGCTTAGGTCCCATTATCACTGTTTCAATGGTGCTTTGGTCACACTTTCACTGTGTCTATGGTGCTTAGCTTACGTAATCATTGTTGTAATGGCGCTTCTGTCACACTTTCACAGTGTATATGGTTCTTACGTCGCGTTATTACTATTTCAATGGTAGTTTGGACACACTTTCATTGTGTCTATGGTGCTAGAGTCGCATTATCGTTGCTTCAACGGTGTTTCAATCAATGTTTCAATGTTTCTATGGTGCGTTGGTCATATTAGCAATACTTTAATGGTATGTTGGTCACACTTTCACAGTGTCTACAGGTCTTAGGTCACATGATTACTGTTTCAATGGTGCTTTGGTCACACTTTCACTATCTATATGTGCTTTGGTCACATAATCACTGTTTCAGTGGTGGTTTGGTCACACTTGAACTCTGTCTATGTGTCTTTGGTCACACTCTTACTTTGTCTATGGTGCTCTGGTCACATAATCCTTGTTTGAATGGTGATTTTGGTCACATAATCACTGTTTCAATGGTGCTTTGGTCACACTTTCACTATTTTTATAGTGCTAATGTCTTGTAGTCACTGTTTCAAAGGCCGGGGAGAAGGAGGATCCCCTCACGACCACAATCCGGCTTTGCTAGCCGTAATCACGTAGGAGTGTCGTGCACAGGAGTGATCTTTGCTAGTGAATTTGCTTTCCCTATTGTTGCACAAAATTGTTTGCAGGGTCTTGGTAAGATTCGCACAATGGTTTGTCGTGAGACTGTTTGGACCTTCACCGCTTTTCTTCAGAGGTGAACCTGGGCTGTCACTCTATCTTTTCTCAGTGGATGCACCCCTTGAAGCAACATCTGATATAATTTCCGATACTTTGGTCGCCCTTTCACCGTGTATATGGTGCTTATGTCATATTATTGCTGTTTCAATGGTGCTTTGGTCACACGTCCACTCTTTTCATGGTGCTTTTGTTATATTATCTGTATTTCAATAGTACCGGGTCACACTTTCATTGTGTCTTCAGTGGTTTAGTCATAGTTTTGCTGTATCAATGGTGCCTTTGTCCTTTTTCACAGTTTCTATCATACTTAGGTCACATTATTGTTGTTTCAACGGTGCTTTGGTCACGATTCCAGTGCGTCTATGGTGCTTTGGTCACATTATCACAGTTGCAATGGTACTTGGGTAATACTTTCACTATCTCTTTTGTGCTTTGGTGGTTGTATCTTTGTTTCAATGGTGCTCTGATAACACTTTCATTGTGCCTGTGGTGCTTATGTCACATGATCGTTGTTTCAATGGTGCTTTGGTCACTCTGATACTGTCTCCATGGTGCTTTGGTCTTAAGCTCATTGTTTTAATGGTGCTTTGGTCAGACTTTCACTGTGTATACTGGCCTTATGCCACATTATCACTGTTTGAGTTGTGCTTCTGGTCACACTTTCAGTTTGTCTATGGTGCGTATGTCACATTCTCACTATTTCAATGGTGCTTTTGGCACACTTTCACTGTGTCTATGGTGCCTTGGTCACATTATCACTATTTATTAGTGCGTTGGTCACATGTTCACCGTGTCTTTGGTGCTTATGTCACATTATAGTTGTTTGAATGGTGCGTTGGTCACCCTTTCACTGTGTCCATGGTGCTTTGGTCGCATTACCACTGTTTCAATGGTGATTGGGTCATACTTTAACTGTGTCCATGGTACTTTGGTCACATTATCACTGTTTACATGGTGCATTGGTCACAATTTAACAGTGTCTATGGTGCGTTGGTCACACCTTCATTCCGTCTACGGTGCTTATGTCACATTATCATTGTTTCAATGGTGGTTTTGTCACACTTTCAATGTATATGTACTTATTATGTTATATTATCGCTTTTTCTACGATGCTCTGGTCACACGTTTATGTGTATATGGTGCGTTAATCCTATTTTCATTGTTTCAATGGTTTGTTGGTCATACTTTCACTTTGCCTATTGTCCTTTGGTCACATTAGCACTGTTTCGATGGTACTCTGGTCACACTTTCACTGTGTCTTTGGTACATAGGTCGCATGAACATTGTTTCAAGTGTGCTTTGGTCACACGTTGACCATGTCTATGGTGCTTTGGTCACACTATCACTTTTTCAACAGTGCTTTGGTCGCAATTTCACCGTGTCCATGGTACTTTGGTCACATTATCCATGTTTCAATGGTTATTTGTTCACACCTTTAATGTGTCTATAGTGCTAAGGTCACATTATCACTGTTTCAATGGAGCTTTGGTGACACTTGAAGTTTGTCTATGATGGTCAAATCACAACATGACTGATTCAACAGTGTTATGGTAACCTTTTCAACATGGCTATGGTGCTTACATCACATTCTACCTTTGCTATGATGCTTTTGTCACACTTTCACTATTTATATGGTGCTTTGATCATATTATCACCATTTCAATGGTGTTTTGGTTACACTTTCACTGTGTCTATTTTGCTTAAGTCACATTATCCATATTTCAACGATGCTTTCATCACACTTTCACTTTATTTACGCTGCTTAGGTCACATTATCAATGTTTCAATGGTACAGTCGTCACACGTCCCTCTGTTTGTGGTACTTTGATCAATTTATCATTGTTTCAATGGTGCTTTTGTGATCCGTATACTATTTCTATAGTGTTTATGTCACATTATTACTGTTTTGATGGTGCTTTTATCACACATTCACCGTGGATATGGTACTTTTGTCACATTATCACGGCTTTGATGGTGTTTTTGTCACATTTGCACCGTGTATGTTGTGCTTGGGTCACACTATCACTTTTGTAATGGTGCTTTGGTCACACTATCACTGTGTCTATGGTGCTTAGGTTGTATTATCAATATTTCAACGGTGCTTTGGTCATACTATCATTGTATCTATGGTGTGTTTGTAACTTTACCACTGTTTCAATGGTGCTTCGTTCACACTTTCACCGTGTCTATGGTGTGTATGTCACAGAATGACTGTTTCAATAGTGCTTTGGTCCAACTTTTGCCTTGTCTGTGGTGCTTTGGTCACATTATCATTGTTTCAATGGAGCTTTGGTCACAATTTCACAATGTATGTGGTGCTTTGGTTATGTTATCACTTCTTAAATGGTGTTTTGGCAACAAAGTCACTGTGCCTATGGAGCCTTGGTCACATTATCACAGTTTTAATGGTGCTTTGGCAACTTTTTCACTGTGTTCATGGTGCTTAGGGCACATTTTCACTCTTTCAAGTGTGCTGTGGTCATGCGTCTACTGTGTCAATAGTACGTGTGTCACGGTTTCACTGCTTCAATGGTGCTTTGGTCTTATTCTCACTGTGGCCATTGTGCTTATGCCACGCTATCACCTTTTCAATGGTGCTTTGGTCACACCTTCACTGTGCCAATATTGCTTAGGTCATATTATCACAGTTTCAATGGTGCCTTGGACAAATGTTCAATGTGTTTATGGTGCTTTGGTCACTTTATCACTGTTTGAATGGTGCCTTTGTCACACTTTCATTGTGTCTATGGTGTGTTGGTCTCATTATTTCTATTTCAATGGTGCATTGGTCACACTTCCACAGTGTCTATGGTGCTTTGGTGACATGATCACTATTTCAATGGTGCTTTATCACACTTTAACCATGTATATAGTGATTTGGTCATGTTGTCACTGTTTCAATGGTGCTTTGGTCACACTTTCACCGTGTATATGGTGCTTAGGTCATATTTTCACCGTCTTGATCGTGCTTTGGTCACACTTCCACTATGTCTACTATGCTTGTGCTATGGTGCTGTGGTCACACTTTCACTGTTTCTATTGTGCTTTGCTCTGAGTATGACAGTTTCAACGGTGCTTTTGTCATACTTTCGTTGTGTCTATGGTGGTCACATTTTCACTGTTTCAATGTTGCTGTTGTCACATTTGCACTGTGTCTATGGTGCTTTGTTTCATTATTACTGTTTAAGTGGTGCTTTGGTCACAAGTTTACAGTGTCTTTGGTGCTTAGGCTACATTATCCGTGTGTCAATGGTATTTTGGTCCCATCCTCACTGAGTCTATGGTGCTTTGGTCACATCATCACTGTTTCAATGGTGCTTTGGTCACACCTTCTCTATGTCTATGTTGCTTTGGTAACATCATCACTATTTCAATGGTGTTTTGATCACACATTCAAAGTGTCTATGGTGCTCTTGTCAAATCATCACTGTTTCAATGGTGCTTTGGTCACACTTTCACCGTGTATATGGTGCTTGTGTCACATTATCGCTGTTTCATTGGTGCTTTGGTCACACTTTCAATATGTCTATGATGCATACGTTACATAATCACTGTTTAAATGGTGTTATGGTCACACATTTATGTGTGTATGATGTTTTGGTCACATTATCATTGTTTCAATGGTTCTTTGGTCACATGTTTACGTTGCCTATGGTGCTTTGGTCACGTTATCAGAATTCAATGGTACTCTGGTCACCTTTTCACCGTGTCTTTGGTACCTAGGTCACATTTTACTTGTTTCAATGATGCTTTTTTCACACATTCACCATTCTTATGGTTCTTAGGTCACATTATCGCTCTTTCAATTGTGCTTCTGTCACATGTTTTGTGTGTCTGTAGTTCTTGTGTCACAGATTCACAGCTTCAACGGTGCTTTGGTCAATGTTGCATCGTGTCTATTGTGCTTGTGTCCCATGGTCACTTTTTCAATGGTACTTTGGTCACACCTTCACTTTGTCTACGGTGCTTAGGTCATGTTATCACTGTTTGAATGGTGCTTTAGACAACCTTTGAATATGTTTATGGTGCTTTGATCACATTCTAACTGTTTGTTTGGTGCCTCTGTGACTCTTTCACTGTGTCTGTGGTGTTTTGGTCACATCTACATTGTTTCAATGGTGCTTTGGTCATATTTCCAGGGTGTATATGGTGCTTTGGTCACATGATCACTGTTTCAATGGTGCTTTGATCAGACTTTCACTTTGTCTATGGTGCTCAGGTCCCATTGTAACTAATTTTATAGTGCTTTTGTCACACCTTTTCTGTTCTTATAGTGCTGAGGTTACATTATCGCCTTCTCTATGTTGATTCATTCACACTTTCACTGTGTCGGTAGTTCTTTTGTCACATTATCATGGTTTCAATGGTGCTTTGGTCACACTTTCCAAGTGTCTCTTGTGCTTTTCTTAGATTATGATCGTTTCCAGGGTGCGTTGGGCACACATTCGTTGTGTCTATTGTATGTCACGTTCACACTGTTTAGAGGTGCTTTGGTCTCATTATTACTGTTTCAGTGATGCTTTGGTAAAACGTTTACATTGTCTTTGGTGCTTATGTCACATTCTCACAGTTGCAATGGTGATTGGGTCATACTTTCACTTTGTCTATGATGCTTTGGTCACATCATCACTGTTTCAATGGTGCTTCCGTCACACTTTCACTGTGTCTATTGCGATTTGATCACATCATCACTGTTTCAATGGTGTTTTGATCACACTTTAACTTTGTCTTTGGTGCTCTTGTCACATTATCACTGTTTCAATGGTGCTTTGGTTACATTTTCACTGTGTCTATGGTGCTTTGGTCACATTATCAGTGGTCAGTGGTGCTTTGGTTACAAATTCATAGTGTCTATGGTGCTTTGATCACACCCTTACTGTGTCTATGGTACTTTGATCACATAACCACTGTTTCAATGGTGTTTTGGTCACACTTTCTCTGTTTATGGTGACTTTGGTCACATCGTTACTGTTTAACTGGTGATCGGAGCACACACTCAAAGTTTCTATGGTGCTCTTGTCAAATTATAACTATCTAAATGGTGCTTTGGTCACACTTTCACCGTTTATATGATGCTTAGGTCACACAATAACTGTTTCAATCGTGCTTTGGTCCCACATTTATGTGTCTATGTTGGTTTGGTCACATCGTCACTGTTTTAATGGTTCTTTGGTCACATGTTTACTTTGCCTATGGTACTTACGTCACATTATCACTGTTTCAATGGTGCTTTGGTCACACTTTCACTGTTTATATGGTGCTTTGGTCTCATTATCACTTTTCCAATAGTGCTTTTGTCATGCTTTCAGTGTGTCTATGGTGCTTTGGTCACATTATCACTGTTGTAATGGTGCTTTGTTCACACTTTCAATGTGCCTATAGTGCTTAGGTTACATTATCACTGTTTCCCTGGTGCTTTCATCACGCTTTCACTGTGTCTACAATGGCGAAGTCAAAGTATCACTGTTTTCATAAGGTTATGATCTTAATGTGACTATGGTGCTTAGATCATATCATCACTGCTTCAATGGTGTATTGGTCACACTTTTATTGTGTCTATGGTGTGTTGGTCACAATATCACTGTTTTCATGGTTAATTGATCACACCTTCATTATGTGTATGTTGTTTAAGTCACGTTATCACTGTTTCAATGGTACTTTGGTCACACGTTCACTATGTCTATGGTGCATAGGTCATATTGTCATTGTTTCAATGGTACTTTGGTCACATTATCACTGTTTGAATAGTTATTTGGTCATACATTTGCTATTTACATGGTAAGTACATCAAATTATCACGGGTCTAATGGTGCTTTTATCATACCTTCATTGTTTCTATGGTACGGTGGTCACATTATCACTTCTATAATGGTGCTTTGGTCACACTTTCAATGTTTCTATGGTACGTAGATGAAATTATCACTGTTTCAATGGTGCTTTGGTAACACTTTCATTGTGTCCATGGTGCTTTGGTCACTACATCACTGTTATAATGGTACTTTGTTTACACTTTCACCGTGTCTATGGTATGTAGGTCATACTATCACAGTTTCAATAATGCTTTGGTCACACATTCACATTGAACATGGTGCTTTGGCCACATTATCACGGTTTTAATGGTGCGTTGGTCACACTTTCAGTGTGTCTATGGTGCTTTGGTTATGATATCACTGTTTCAATGGTATTTTGGTCACACGTTCACTGTGTTTATGGTGCTTAGGTCACATTATCACTCTTTTGATTGTGCTTTGGTCACATGTTCGGTGTGTTTTAAGCACTTGTGTCAGATTTTCACTGCTTCAATGGTGCATTGGTCAATTGTTCAGTTTGTCTATTGTGCTTATGTCACATTATCACTTTTTCAATTGTACGTTGGTCACACATTCACTGTGTCTACAGTGCTTATGTCAAATTATCACTGTTTCAATGGTGCTTTGGACAATCTTTCACTGTGTTTATGGTGCTTTTGGTCACATTATCACTGTTTGAATGGTGCCTTTGTTACACTTTCACTCTGTCTATGGTGTTTTGGTCACATTTGCTTTGTTTCAATGGTGCTATGGTCACACGTCCACAGTGTCTATGGTGCTTTGGTCACATGATCACTGTTTCTATGGTGCTTTGATCAAACACTCACGCTCTCTGTGATGCTTAGGTCCCATTATCACTATATGTATGGTGATTTGGTCACAAGTTTTACTGTTTCTGTAGTGCTTAGGTTACATTATCACTGTTTTGATGGTGACTTTGTAACAATCTCACTGTGTCTATTGTTCTTTCGTCACATTGTCACGGTTCTAAGGGCGCTTTGGTCACACTTTCCGTGTGTCTATTGTGCTTTGCTCATAGTATGATGGTTTCAAGGGTGCTTTGGTCACACTTTCGTTGTGTCAATGGTATGTCACATTATCACTGTTTCAATGGTGCTTTGGTGTCATTATCACTGTTTCAGTGGTGCTTTGGTCACACTTTTACAGTGTTCTTGGAGCTTATGTCACATAATCACTTCTCAATGGTGCGTTGGTCACATTTTCACAGTGTCCATGGTGCTTTGGTCACATCATCACTGTTTCAATGGTGCTTTGGTCACACATTCAATGTGTCTATGGCGCTTTTATCACATAATCACTGTTTCCATGGTGTTTTGATGAAACCTTCATTGTGTCTATGGTTCTCTCATCACATTATCCCGGTTTTAATGGTACTTTGGTGACACATTCACCATGTCTATGGTGCTTAGGTCACATTATCACTGGTTTAGCTGTGTTTTGTTCACACTTTTACTGTGCCTAGTATGCTTAGCTCACGTAATCACTGGTTCAATGGTGCTTTGGTCACACTTTTATGTCTCTATGTTGTATTGGTTACACTGATACTGTCTCTATAGTTCTTTTGTCACACTTTCACCATGTATATAATGCTTATGTTACATTAACAGTGTTGAATGGTGCTTTGGCCACACCTACATCGTGTCATATGCTCACTGTATAAATGGTGGATTGGTCACACGTTCACTGTGGCTATGATGATTAAGTCACAATTTCAAAGTTTCAATGGTGCTTTGGTCACACTTTCATTGTGTTTATGGTGCTTTGGTCACATTATCACGGTTTGAATGGCGCTTTGGTCACAGCACGACGGTGCCTATGGTGTTCATGTTACATCATCACATTTTCAGTTGTGCTTTGGTCACACTTTCACTGTGTCTATGGTGCTTGCTCACATTGTCAAAATTTCAAGGATGCTTTGGTCAAAACATTCATTATTTCTATGGTTCGTGTGTCAGATGATCACTGTTTTGATGGTGTTTTGGTCACATTCTCACTGTCTCTGGTGCTTTGGTCATATTATGACTGTTCCAATGGTGCATTGGTAACACTTCCATTGTGTCTATGGTGCTTAGATGACATTCTCACTGTTTCAATGGTGCTTTGGTCACACTTTTGCTGTGTCTGTGGTTCTTAGGTCTCATGATCACTGTTTCAATGTTACTTTGGTCACTGTGTCTATGGTACTTTGATCATATTCTTATGGTAGTTTGGTCATATTTTCACTGCTTCTATTGTTAATGGTCACATCATCACTCTGCCAATAGTGCTTTGGTCAAGCGTTCACTGTGTCTATGGTGCGTTGGTCATATTCTCACTATTTGAATGGTCATGTTGTCACCCTTCTAATGTGTCTATGGTGTTTTTGTCACAATATCACTGTTTCAATGGTGCTTTGATTACACTTTCACTGTCTATGGTGCTTATGTCCCATTGTCACCATTTTTATGGTGTTTGGGTCACATTTTCACTATCCTTATAGTACACAGGTTACATTATCACTGTTTTGATGATGCGATGGTCACAATTTCACTGTGTGTAGAGTGCTTGTGTCACATTATCACAGTTATATGGTGCTTTGGTCACACTTTCACCGCGTCTATTGTGTTTTCCTCAGAGCATGACAATTTCAATGGTGCTTTGGTCATGCTTTTGTTCTTTCTTTGGTATGTCACATTATCTCTGTTTCAATGGTGCTTTGGTCATAATTTCACGCTTTCACATCGTGTAGGGTGCTCAGGTCACATTAACACTGTTTTAACATTGGGCCTTGGGCCTTGGGCCTTGGGCCTTGGGCCTTGGGCCTTGGGCCTTGGGCCTTGGGCCTTGGGCCTTGGGCCTTGGGCCTTGGGCCTTGGGCCTTGGGCCTTGCGCCTTGCGACTTGCGCCTTGCGCCTTGCGCCTTGCGCCTTGTGCTTTGCGCCTTGCGCCTTGCGCCTTGCGCCTTGCGCCTTGTCTTTGCGCCTTTCGCCTTGCGCCTTGAGCCTTGGGCATTGCGCCTTGGGCATTGCCCCTCTTGTGCCTTGTGCCTCGTGGCTCGTGGCCTGTGCCTCGTGCCTCGTGCCGTGCGCCTTGCGCCTTGTGCCTTGCGCCTTGCGCCTTGCGCCTTGCGCCTTGCACCTTGGGCATTGCGCCTTGGGCCTTGCGCCTTGCGCCTCTTGTGCCTCGTGGCTCGTGCCTCATGCCTTGTGCCTCGTGCCTTGTGCCTCGTGCCTCGTGCCTCCTGCCTCATGCCTTGTGCCTCGTGCCTCATGCCTCGTGCCTTGCGCCTTGCGCCTTGCGCCTTTCGCCTTGCGCCTTGCCCCTTGCGCCTTGCACCTTGCGCCTTGTGCCTTGCGCCTTGCGCCTTGCACCTTGCGCCTTGCGCCTTGCGCCTTGGGCATTGCGCCTTGCGCCTTGCGCCTATTGTGGCTCATGCCTCGTGCCTTGTTCCTCATGCCTCGTGCCTCGTGCCTCGTGCCTCATGCCTTGCGCCTTATGCCTTGCGCCTTGCGCCTTGTGCCTTGTGCCTTGCGCCTTGCGCCCTGTGCCTTGTGCCTTGCGCCTTGTGTGCTGCGCCTTGTGCCTTGCGCCTTCTGCCTTGTGCCTTGTGCTTTGTGTCTCGTGCCTCACCCCTTGCGCCTTGCGCCTTGCGCCTTGTTCCATTGGGCCTTGGGCCTTGGGCCTTGGGCCTTGGGCCTTGGGCTTGGGCCTTGGGCCTTGGGCCTTGGGCCTTAAGCCTTGGGCCTTGGGCCTTGGGCCTTTTGGCCTTGGGCCTTCGGCCTTGGGCCTTGGGCCTTGGGCCTTGCGCCTTGGGCCTAGGGCCTTGGGCCTTGGGCCTTGGGCCTTGGGCGTTGGACCTTGGACCTTGGCCCTTGGGCCTTGGGCCTTGGGCCTTGGGCCTTGGGCCTTGGGCCTTGGGCCTTGGGCCTTGGACCTTGGGCCTTGGGCCTTGGGCCTTGGGCCTTGGGCCTTGGGCCTTGGGCATTGCGCCTTGCGCCTTGCGCCTTGCGCCTTGGGCCTTGCGCCTTGCGCCTTGGGCCTTGCGCCTTGGGCCTTGCGGCCTTAATCCTTGCGCCTTGCGCCTTACGCCTTGCGCCTTGCGCCGTGCGCCTTGCACCTTGCGCCTTGCGCCTGGCGCCTTGCGCCTTGTGCCTTGCGCCTTGCGCCTTTTGCCTTGTGCCTTGCGCCTTGCGCCTTGCGCCTTGCACCTTGCGCCTTGCGCATTGGGCATTGCGCCTTGTGCCTTGCGCCTTGCGCCTTGCGCCTTGCGCCTCTCGTGCTTCGTCCCTCATGCCCCCTGCCTCGTGCCGCGTGCCTTGTGCCTCGTGCCTTGTGCCTCGTGCCTCATGCCTTGTGCCTTGTGCCTCATGCCTTGTGCCTCGTGCCTCGTGCCTTGCGCCTTCCGCCTTGCGACTTGTGCCTTGCGCCTTGCGCCTTGGGAATTGCGCCTTGGGCATTGCGCCTTGCGCCTTGCACCTCTTGTGCCTCGTGCCTCGTGCCTCGTGCCTTGCGCCTTGCGCCTTGCGCCTTGTGCCCTGCGCCTTGCGCCTCGGGCATTGCGCCTTGGGCATTGCGCCTTGCACCTTGCACCTCTTGTGCCCCGTGCCTCGTGCCTCGTGCCTCGTGCATCGTGCCACGTGCCTCGTGCCTTGTGCCTCGTGCCTTGAGCCTTGTGCCTTGCGCCTTGCGCCTTGCGTCTTGCGCCTTCCCCCTTGCCCCTTGCGCCCTGCACCCACGCCTTGCGCCTTGCGCCTTGCGCCTTGCACCTTGCGCCTTGTGTCTTGCGCCTTGCGCCTTGTGCCTTGTGCCTTGTGCCTTGTGCCTCGTGCCCTGCGCCTTGTGCCTTGTACCATGTGCCTCGTGCCTCGCGCCTCGCGCCTTGCCCATTGCGCATTGCAACTTGCGCTTTGCGCCTTGTTGCCTTGGGCCTTGGGATTTGGGCCTTGGGCCTTGGGCCTTGGGCCTTGGTCCTTGGGCCTTGGGCCTTGGGCCTTGGACCTTTGTCCTTGGGCCTTGGGCCTTGGGCCTTGGGCCTAAGGCCTTGGGCCTTGGGCCTTGGGCCTTGGGCCTTGGGCCTTGGGCCTTGGGCCTTGGGCCTTGGGCCTTGGGCCTTGGGCTTTGGGCCTTGGGCCTTGGGCCTTGGGCCTTGGGCCTTGGGCCTTGGGCCTTGGGCCTTGGGCCTTGGGCCTTGGGCCTTGGGCCTTGGGCCTTGGGCTTTGGGCCTTGGGCCTTGGGCCTTGGGCCTTGGACCTTGGGCCTTGGACATTGGGCCTTGCGCTTTCGGCCTTGCGCCTTGCGCCTCACGCCTTGCACCTTGCGCCTTGCGCCTTGCGCCTTGCGCCCTGCGCCTCGTGCCTCGTGCCTCGTGCCTCGTGCCTCGTGCCTCGTGCCTCGTGCCTCATGCCTCGTGCCTTGTGCCTCGTGCCTCGTGCCTCGCGCCTCGTGCCTCGTGCCTCGTGCCTCGGGCCTTGAGCCTCGTGCCTTGCGCCTTGCGCCTTGCGCATTGCCCCTTGCGCCTTGCCCCTTGCCCCTTGCGCCTTGCGCCTTGCGCCTTGCGCCTTGTGACTTGCGCCTTAGGCATTGCGCCTTGGGCATTGCGCCTTGTGCCTTGCGCCCCTAGTGCCTCGTGCCTTGTGCCTCGTGCCTCGTGCCTCGTGCCTTGTGCCTTGCGCCTTGCGCCTTGCGCCTTGCGCCTTGCTCCTTGCGCCTTGCGCCTTGCGCATTGCGCCTTGCGCCTTGCGCAATGCGCCTTGCGCCTTGCACCTTGCGCCTTGCGCCTTGCGCCTTGGGCATTGCGCCTTGGGCATTGCGCCCTGTGCCTTACGCTTTGCGCCTCTTGTGCCTCATCCCTCGTGCCTCATCCCTCATGCCTCCTGCCTTGTGCCTTGTGCCGCGTGCCTCGTGCCTCGTGCCTCGTGCCTCGTGCCTTGTGCCTCGTGCCTCGTGCCTCGTGCCTCGTGCCTCGTGCCTTGTGCCTCATGCCTTGTCCCTCGTGCCTCGTGCCTTGAGCCTTGCGCCTTGTGCCTTCCCCCTTGCCCCTTGCGCCTTGCGCTTTGTGCCTTGCACCGTGTGCCTTGCGCCTCGCGCCTTGGGCCTCGCGCCTTGTGCCTCGCACCTTGCGCCTTGCGCCTTGCGCCTTGCGCCTTGCGCCTTGCGCCTTGCGCCCTGTGCCTTGCGCCTTGCGCCTTGGGCATTGCGCCTTTGGCATTGCGCCTTGCACCTCTTGTACCTCGTGCCTCGTGCCTCTTGCCGCGTGCCTTGTGGCTCGTGCCTCGTGCCTTGCGCCTTGCGCCTTGCACCTTGCGCCTTCCCCCTTGCCCCTTGCACCTTGCACCTGCGCCTTGCGCCTTGCTCCTTGCACCTTGCGCCTTGCGCCTTGGGCATTGCGCTTTGAGCATTGCGCCTCGGGAATTGCGCTTTGCGCCTCTTGTACCTCGTGTCTCATGCCTCATGCCTCGTGCCTCGTGCCTCGTGCCTTGCGCCTTGCTCCTTGCGCCTTGCGCCTTCCCCCTTGCCCCTTGCGCCTTGCACCTGCGCCTTGCGCCTTGCGCCTTGCGCCTTGCGCCTTGCGCCTTGCGCCTTGGACATTGCGCCTTGAGCATTGCGCCGTGGGCATTGCGCCTTGTGCCTCTTGTACCTCGTGCCTCGTGCCTCTTGCCTCGTACCTCGTGCCTCGTGCCTTGTGCCTCGTGCCTCGTGCCTTGCGCCTTGCGCTTTGCGCCTTGCGCCTTCCCCCTTGCCCCTTGTGCCTTGCACCTGCGCCTTGCGCCATGCGCCTTGTACCTTGCGCCTTGCGCCTTGCGCCTTGTGCCTTGTGGCTTGCGCCTTGTGCCTTGTGCCTTGTGCCTTGCGCCTTGCAGTTTGTGCCTTGCACCTTGTGCCTTGTGCCTTGTGCCTCGTGCCTTGCGCCTTGCGCCTTGTGCCTTGTGGCTTGCGCCTTGTGCCTTGTGCCTTGTGCCTTGCGCCTTGCAGTTTGTGCCTTGCACCTTGTGCCTTGTGCCTTGTGCATTGTGCCTCGTGCCCCGCGCCTTGCGCCTTGCGACTTGCGCCTTGCGCCTTGCGCCTTGTGCCTTGTTGCCTTGTGCCTTGTGCCTTGGGCCTTGGGACTTGGGCCTTGGGCCTTTGGCCTTGGGCCTTGGGCCTTGGGCATTGGGCATTGGGCCTTGGGCCTTGGACCTTGTGCCTTTGGCCTTGTGCCTTGGGCCTTGTGCCTTGGGCTTGGGCCTTGGGCCTTGGGCCTTGGGCCCTGGGCCTTGGGCCTTGGGCCTTGGGCCTTGGGCCTTGGGCATTGGGCCTTGGGCATTGCGCCTTGGGCATTGCGCCTTGCGCCATGCGCCTTGGGCATTGCGCCTTGCGCCTTGCGCTTTGCGCCTTGCGCCTTGGGCATTTCGCCTTTGGCATTGCGCTTTGCGCCTCTTGTACCTCGTGCCTCGTGCCTCTTGCCGCGTGCCTTTTGGCTCGTGCCTCGTGCCTTGCGCCTTGCGCCTTGCACCGTGTGCCTTCCCCCTTGCCCCTTGCACCTTGCACCTGCGCCTTGCGCCTTGCTCCTTGCACCTTGCGCCTTGCGCCTTGGGCATTGCGCTTTGAGCATTGCGCCTTGGGCATTGCGCTTTGCGCCTCTTGTACCTCGTGCCTCGCGCCTCGTGCCTCGTGCCTTGTGCCTCGTGCCTTGCGCCTTGCGCCTTGCGCCTTGCGCCTTCCCCCTTGCCCCTTGCGCCTTGCACCTGCGCCTTGCGCCTTGCGCCTTGCGCCTTGCGCCTTGCGCCTTGGGCATTGCGCCTTGAGCATTGCACCTTGGGCATTGCGCCTTGTGCCTCTTGTACCTCGTGCCTCATGCCTCGTGCCTCGTGCCTCGTGCCTTGTGCCTTGTGCCTCGTGCCTCGTGCCTTGCGCCTTGCGCTTTGCGCCTTGCGCCTTGGGCATTGCGCCTAGGGCATTGCGCCTTGCGCCTTGCGCCTCTTGTTCCTCGTCCCTCGGGCCTTGGGCATTGGGCATTGGGCATTGGGCCTTGGGCGTTGCGCCTTGAGCATTGCGCCTTGGGCATTGCGCCTTGTGCCTCTTGTACCTCGTGCCTCGTGCCTCGTGCCTCGTGCCTCGTGCCTCGTGCCTCGTGCCTCGTGCCTTGCGCCTTGGGCATTGGGCATTGGGCCTTGGACCTTGGACCTTGTGCCGTGGGCCTTGCGCCTTGGGCCTTGTGCCTTGGGCTTAGGCCTTGGGCCTTGGGCCTTGGGCCTTGGGCCTTGGGCCTTGGGCCTTGGGCCTTCGACATTGTGCCTTGGGCATTGCGCCTTGCGCCATGCGCCTTGGGCATTGCGCCTTGCGCCTTTTGCCTTGCGCCTTGCGCCTTGGGCATTGCGCCTTGTGCATTGCGCATTGCGCCTTGCGCCTTGGGTTTTGCGCCTTGGGCATTGCGCCTTGGGCATTGCGCCTTGGGCATTGCGCCTTGTGCCATGCGCCTTGTGCCTTCCCCTTTGCCCCTTGCGCCTTGCGCCTTGCGCCTTGCGCCTTGCGCCTTGCGCCTTGTGCCTTGCGCCTTGTGCCTTGGGCCTGACGCCTTGCCACTTGCGCCTTGCGCATTGCGTCTTGTGCCCTTCGCCTTGCGCTTTGCACCTTGGGCATTGCGCCTTGGGCATTGCGCCTTGCGCCTTGCGCCTCTCGTGCCTCGTGCCTCGTGCCTCGTGCCTCGTGCCTCGTGCCTTGTACCGCGTGCCTCGTGCCTCGTGCCTTGTGCCTCGTGCCTTGTGCCTCGTGCGTCGTGCCGTGCACCTTGCGCCTTGCGCCTTGCGCCTTGCGCCTTGCGCCTTGCGCCTTGCGCCTTG
>SZWC01001778.1:84453-96654 GCA_023375785.1 Penium margaritaceum | reverse complement strand
TTGCGCCTTGCGCCTTGCGCCTCTTGTGGCTCGTGCCTCGTGCCTTGTTCCTCGTGCCTCGTGCCTTGTGCCTTGTGCCTTGTGCCTCATGCATTGCGCCTTGCGCCTTGCGCCTTGCGCCTTGCCCCTTCCCCCTTGCCCTTTGCGCCTTGCACCTACGCCTTGCGCCTTGCACCTTGTGCCTTGTGCCTTGCGCCTTGCGCCTTGTGCCTTGTGCCGTGCGCCTTGTGCCTTGTGCTTTGTGCCTTGTGCCTTGTGCCTCACGCCTTGCGCCTTGCGCCTTGTGCCTTTTCGCCTTGGGCCTTGGGCCTTGGGACTTGGGCCTTGCGCCTTTGGCCTTGGGCCTTGGGCCTAGGGCCCTGGGCCTTGGGCCTTGGGCCTTGGGCCTTGCGCCTTGTGCCTTGCGCCTTGCGCCTTGTGCCTTGCACCTTGCGCCTTGCGCCTTGCGCCTTGCGCCTTGCGCCTTGCGGCCTTGCTCCTTGCGCCTTGCTCATTGTGCCTTGCGCATTGCGCCTTGCGCCTGGCGCCCTGCGCCTTGCGCCTTGTGCCTTGCGCCTTGCACCTTGCGCCTTGCGCCTTGCGCCTTGCGCCTTGCGCCTTGCGCCTTGCGCCTTGCCCCTTGGGCATTGCACCTTGGGCATTGCGCCTTGCGCCTTGCACCTTGCGCCTCTTGTGCCTCGACCCTCGTGCCTCATGCCTTGCGCCTCGTGCCTCGTGCCTCGTGCATCGTGCCTTGTGCCTCGTTCCTCGTGCCTCGTGCCTCGTGCCTCGTGCCTCATGCCTTGTGCCTCGTGCATCATGCCTTGTGCCTGGTGCCTCGTGCCTTGCGCCTTGCGCCTTCCGCTTTGCGCCTTGCGCCTTGCGCCTTGCGCCTTGCGCCTTGTGCCTTGCGCCTTGGTCATTGGGCCTTGGGCATTGCGCCTTGCGCCTTGCGCCTCTTGTTCCTTGTCCCTTGTACCTTGTGCCTTGTGCCTCGTCCCTCGTGCCTCGTGCCTTGTGCCTCGTGCCTCGTGCCTCGTGCCTTGTGCCTCGTGCCTCCTGCCTTGCGCCTTGCGCCTTGCGCCTTCCCCCTTGCCCCTTGCACCTTGCCCCTTGCGCCTTGTGCCTTGCGCCTTGCGCCTTGCGCCTTGCGCCTTGCGCCTTGCGCCTTGCGCATTCCGCCTTGCGCTATGCGCCTTGCGCCTTGCGCCTTGCGCCTTCAGCCTTGCGCCTTCAGCCTTGCGCCTTGCGCCTTGCGCCTTGCGCCTTGCACCTTGGGCATTGCGCCTTGGGCATTGTGCCTCGTGTGACTCGTGCCTTGTGCCTCGTGCCTCGTGCCTCCTGCCGTGCGCCTTGCGCCCTGCGCCTTGCGCCTTGCGCCTTGCGTGATGCGCCTTGCGCATTGGGCATTGGGCCTTGGGCCTTGCGCCTTGCGCCTTGCGCCCTTTGTGCCTCGTGGCTCGTGCCTCATGCCTCGTACCTCGTGCCTCGTGCCTCGGGCCTCGTGCCTCGTGCCTCGTGCCTTGTGCCTCGTGCCTCGTGCCTCGTGCCTCATGCCTTGTGCCTCGTGCCTCGTGCCGCATGCCTCGTGCCTCGTGCCTCATGCCTCGTGCCTCGTGCCTTGCGCCTAGCGCCTTGCGCCTTGCGCCTTGGGCCTTGCGCCTTCCCCCTTGCCCCTTACGCCTTGCCCCTTGCACCTTGCGCCTTGCGCCTTGCGCCTTGCGCCTTGCTCCTTGCG
Organism: Penium margaritaceum; assembly: GCA_023375785.1. Lineage (NCBI taxonomy): Eukaryota > Viridiplantae > Streptophyta > Zygnematophyceae > Desmidiales > Peniaceae > Penium > Penium margaritaceum. Next base: position 94,937 of record SZWC01001778.1, on the reverse strand, counting down.
CCTTGTGCCTTGCGCATTACGCGTTGCGCATTGCGCCTTGGGCATTGCGCCTTGCGCCTTGCGTCTCTTGTGGCTCGTGCCTCGTGCCTTGTTTCTCGTGCCTCTTGCCTCATGCCTCGTGCCTCGTGCCTCATGCCCTGCGCCTTCCGCCTAACGCCTTGCTCCTTCCCCCTTGCCCCTTGCGCCTTGCACCTGCGCCTTGCGCCTTGCGCCTTGTGCCTTGTGCCTTGCGCCTTGCGCCTTGTGCATTGTGCCTTGTGCCTTGCGCCTTGTGCCTTGTGCCTTGTGCCTTGTGCCTTGTGCCTTGTGCCTCGTGCCTCACGACTTGCGCCTTGCGCCTTTTTGCCTTGGGCCTTGGACCTTGGGCCTTGGGCCTTGGGCCTTGGGCCTTGGGCCTTGGGCCTTGGGCCTTGGGCCTTGGGCCTTGGGCCTTGGGCCTTGGGCCTTGGGCCTTGCAACTTGTGCCTTGCGCCTTGCGCCTTGCACCTTGCGCCTTGCGCCTTGCGCCTTGCGCCTTGCGCCTTGCGCCTTGCGCCTTGCCGCCTTGCTTCTTGCGCCTTGCGCCTTGCGCCTTCCGCCTTGCGCCTTGCGCCTGGCGCCTTACGCCTTGCGCCTTGCGCCTTCCGCCTTGCGCCTTTTGCCTTGTGCCTTGCGCCTTGCACCTTGCGCCTTGCGCCTTGCACCTTACACCTTGCGCCTTGCGCCTTGGGCATTGCGCCTTGGGCATTGCGCCTTGCGCCTTGCGCCTAGCGCCTCTTGTACCTCGATCCTCGTATCTCGTGCCTCGTGCTTCGTGCCTTGTGCCTCGTGCTTGTGCCTCGTGCCTTGTGCCTCGTGCCTCGTGCCTTGTGCCTCGTGCCTCGTGCCTCGTGCCTCGTGCCTCGTGCCTCGTGCCTCGTGCCTCGTGCCTCGTGCCTCGTGCCTCGTGCCTCGTGCCTCGTGCCTCGTGCCTCGTGCCTCGTGCCTCGTGCCTCGTGCCTCGTGCCTCGTGCCTCGTGCCTCGTGCCTCGTGCCTCGTGCCTCGTGCCTCGTGCCTCGTGCCTCGTGCCTCGTGCCTCGTGCCTCGTGCCTCGTGCCTCGTGCCTCGTGCCTCGTGCCTCGTGCCTCGTGCCTCGTGCCTCGTGCCTCGTGCCTCGTGCCTCGTGCCTCGTGCCTCGTGCCTCGTGCCTCGTGCCTCGTGCCTCGTGCCTCGTGCCTCGTGCCTCGTGCCTCGTGCCTCGTGCCTCGTGCCTCGTGCCTCGTGCCTCGTGCCTCGTGCCTCGTGCCTCGTGCCTCGTGCCTTGTGCCTCGTGCCTCTTGCCTCGTGCCTCGTGCCCCGTGCCTCGTGCCTCGTGCCTCGTGCCTCGTGCCTCATGCCTTGCGCCTTGCGCCTTCACCCTTGCCCCTTGCGCCTTGCCCCTTGAACCTTGTGCCTTGCGCCTTGCGCCTTGCGCCTTGCGCCTTGCGCCTTGCGCCTTGCGCCTCGTGCCTTGCACCTTGCGCCTTGCGCCTTGAGCCTTGCGCCTTGCACCTTGCGCCTTGCGCCTTGCACCTTGGGCATTGCGCCTTGGGCATTGCGCCTCGTGTGCCTCGTGCCTTGTGCCTCGTGCCTCGTGTCTTGTGCCTTGTGCCGTACTCCTTGCGCCTTGCGCATTGGGCGTTGCGCCTTGCGCATTGCGCCTTGCGCCTTGCGCCTTGCGCCTTGCGCCTTGCGCCTTGGGCATTGCGCCTTGGGCCTTGCGCTTTGCGCATTGCGCCTCTTGTGGCTCATGGCTCGTGCCTCATGCCTCGTGCCACGTGCCTCGTGCCTCATGCCTCGTGCCTCGTGCCTCGTGCCTTGTGCCTCGTGCCTCGTGCCTCATGCCTTGTGCCTCGTGCCTCGTGCCTTGCGCCTTGCGCCTTGCACCTTGCGCCTTGCGCCTTGCGCCTTGCGCCTTGGGCCTTGCGCCTTCCCCCTTGCCCCTTGCGCCTTGCGCCTTGCGCCTTGCGCCTTCGCCTTGCGCCTTGCGCCTTGGGCATTGCGCCTTGCGCCTTGCGCCTCTTGTGGCTCGTGCCTTGTGCCTTGTTTCTCGTGCCTCATGCCTCGTGCCTTGTGCCTCGTGCCTCGTGCCCGATGCTTTGCGCCTTGCGCCTTGCGCCTTGCGCCTTCCCCCTTGCCCCTTGTGCCTTGCACCTGCGCCTTGTGCCTTGTGCCTTGTGCCTTGTGCCTTGCGCCTTGTGCCTTGCGCATTGTGCCTTGTGCCTTGTGCCGTGTGCCTCGTGCCTCATGCCTTGCGCCTTGAGCCTTGCGCCTTGCGCCTTTTTGCCTTGGGCCTTGGGCCTTGGGCCTTGGACCTTGGGCCTTGGGCCTTCGGCCTCGGTCCTTGGGCCTGGGGCCTTGGGCCTCGGGCCTTGGTCCTTGGGCCTTGGGCCTTGCGCCTTGTGCCTTGCGCCTTGCACCTTGCGCCTTGCGCCTTGTGCCTTGCGCCTTGCGCCTTGCGCCTTGCGCCTTGCGGCCTAGCTCCTTGCGCCTTGCGCCTTGCGCCTTGCGCCTTGCGCCTTGCGCCATGCGCCTGGCGCCTTGCGCCTTGCGCCTTGCACCTTCCGCCTTGTGCCTTGCGCCTTGTGCCTTGTGCCTTGCACCTTGCGCCTTGCGCCTTGCGCCTTGCGCCTTGCGCCTTGCGCCTTGGGCATTGCGCCTTGGGCATTGGTCTTGCGCCTTGTGCCTTGCGCCTCTTGTGCCTCGACCCTCATGCCTCCTGCCTCGTGCCTCGTGCCTTGTGCCTCGTGCCTCGTGCCTTGTGCCTCGTGCCTCGTGCCTCGTGCCGCATGCCTTGTGCCTCATGCCTCATGCCTTGTGCCTCGTGCCTCGTGCCTCGTGCCGCGTGCCTCGTGCCTCGTGCCTCGTGCCGCGTGCCTCGTGCCTCGTGCCTCGTGCCGCGTGCCTCGTGCCTCGTGCCTCGTGCCGCGTGCCTCGTGCCTCGTGCCTCGTGCCGCGTGCCTCGTGCCTCGTGCCTCGTGCCGCGTGCCTCGTGCCTCGTGCCTCGTGCCGCGTGCCTCGTGCCTCGTGCCTCGTGCCGCGTGCCTCGTGCCTCGTGCCTCGTGCCGCGTGCCTCGTGCCTCGTGCCTCGTGCCGCGTGCCTCGTGCCTCGTGCCTCGTGCCGCGTGCCTCGTGCCTCGTGCCTCGTGCCGCGTGCCTCGTGCCTCGTGCCTCGTGCCGCGTGCCTCGTGCCTCGTGCCTCGTGCCGCGTGCCTCGTGCCTCGTGCCTCGTGCCTCGTGCCTTGTGCCTTGTGCCTTGTGCCTTGTGACTTGCGCCTTGTGCCTTGCGCCTTGTGCCTTGTGCCTTGTGCCTCATGCCTCGTGCCTCACGCCTTGCGCCTTGCGCCTTGCGCCTTGCGCCTATTTGCCTTGGGCCTTGGTCCTTGGGCATTGGGCCTTTGGCCTTGGGCCTTGGGCCTTGGGCCTTCGGCCTTGGGCCTTGGGCCTTGGCCTTTCGGCCTTGGGCCTTGGGCCTTGGGCCTTGGGCCTTGCGCCTTGCGCCTTGCGCCTTGCGCCTTGCGGCCTAGCTCCTTGCGCCTTGCGCCTTGCGCCCTGCGCCTTGCGCCTAGCGCCTTGTGCCTTGCGCCTTGCACATTCCGCCTTGTGCCTTGCGCCTTGCACCTTCCGCCTTGTGCCTTGCGCCTTGTGCCTTGCGCCTTGCACTTTGCGCCTTGCGCCTTGCGCCTTGCGCCTTGCGCCTTGCGCCTTGGGCATTGCGCCTTGGGCATTGGTCTTGTGCCTTGTGCCTTGCGCCTCTTGTGCCTCGACCCTCATGCCTCGTGCCTCGTGCCTCGTGCCTTGTGCCTCGTGCCTCGTGCCTCGTGCCTCATGCCTCGTGCCTTGTTCCGCATGCCTTGTGCCTCATGCCTCATGCCTTGTGCCTCGTGCCTTGTATCTTGGGCCTTGCGCCTTGCACCTTGCGCCTTGCGCCTTGCGCCTTGCGCCTTCCGCCTTGCGCCTTGAGCCTTGCGCCTTGCGCCTTGCACCTTGCGCCTTGCGCCTTGGGAATTGGGCCTTGGGCATTGCGCCTCGTGTGCCTCGTGCCTTGTGCCTGGTGCCTCGTGCCTGGTGCCTCGTGCCGTGCGCCTTGCGCCTTGCGCCTTGTGCCTTGCGCCTTGCCCCTTGCGCCTTGCGCCTTGAGCCTTGCGCCTTGCGCCTTGGGCATTGCGCCTTGGGCCTTGCACCTTGCGCCTTGCGCCTCTTGTGCCTCATGGCTCGTGCCTCATGCCTCGCGCCTCTTGCCTCGTGCCTCGTGCATCGTGCCTCGTGCCTCGTGCCTCGTGCCTCGTGCCTCGTGCCTCATGCCTTGTGCTTCGTACCTCGTGCCTTGCGCCTTGCGCCTTGCGCCTTGCACCTTGCGCCTTGCGCCTTGGGCCTTGCGCCTTCCCCCTTGCCCCTTGCGCCTTGCGCCTTACGCCTTGCGCCTTCGCCTTGCGCCTTGCGCCTTGGGTATTGCGCCTTGCGCCTTGCGCCTCTTGTGGCTCGTGTATTGTGCCTCGTTTCTCGTGCCTCATGCCTCGTGCCTTGTGCCTCGTGCCTCGTGCGTCATGCCTTGCGCCTTGCGCCTTGCGCCTTGCCTCTTGCGCCTTGCGCCTTCCCCCTTGCCTTTGCGCCTTGCACCTGCGCCATGTCCCTTGCGCCTTGTGCCTTGTGCCTTGCGCCTTGCGCCTTGCGCTTTGCGCCTTTTTGCGTTGGGCCTTGGGCTTTGGGCCTTGGGCCTTGGGCCTTGGGCCTTAGGCCTTGGGCCTTTGGCCTTAGGCCTTGGGCCTTGGGCCTCGGGCCTTGGGCCTTGGGCCTTGGGCCTTGGGCCTTGGGCCTTGGGCCTTGGGCCTTGCGCCTTGTGCCTTGCGCCTTGCACCTTGCGCCTTGCGCCTTGCGCCTTGCGCCTTACGCCTTGCGGCCTAGCTCCTTGCGCCTTGCGCCTTGCGCCTTGCGCCTTGCGCCTTGCGCCTTGTGCCTTGCGCCTTGCGCCTTGCGCCTGGCGCCTTGTGCCTTGCGCCTTGCACCTTCCGCCTTGTGCCTTGCACCCTTTGCCTTGCGCCTTGCACCTTGCGCCTTGCGCCTTGTGCATTGCGCCTTGCGCATTGCGCCTTGGGCATTACGCCTTGGGCATTGCGTCTTGTGCCTTGTGCCTTGCGCCTCTTGTGCCTCGACCCTCATGCCTCGTGCCTCGTGCCTTGTGCCTTGTGCCTCGTGCCTCGTGCCTCGTGCCTCGTGCCTTGAGCCTTGCGCCTTGCGCCTTCCCCTTGCACAATGCGCCTTGCGCCTTGCGCCTTGCGCCTTGCGCCTTGTGCCATGCGCCTCGCGCCTTCTGCCTCGCGCCTTGCTCCTTGCGCCTTGCGCCTTGGGCATTTTGCCTTGGGCATTGCGCCTTGGGCATCGCGCCTTGTGCCTCTTGTACCTCGTGCCTGGTGCCTGGTGCCTCGTGCCTCGTGCCTCGTGCCTTGCGCCTCGTGCCTCCTGCCTTGTGCCTCGTGCCTCGTGCCTCGTGCCTTGCACCTTGCGGCTTGCGCTTTGCGCCTTGCGCCTTGCGCCTTGCGCCTTCTCCCTTGCCCCTTGTTCCTTGCGCCTTGCGCCTTGCGCCTTGCGCCTTGCGCCCTGCGCCTTGCGCCTTGCGCCTTGCGCCTTGCGCCTTGCGCCTTGCGCCTTGCGCCTTGCGCCTTGCGCCTATCGCCTTAATTATTGCGCCTTGGGCATTGCGCCTTGGGCGTTGCGCCTTGCGCCTCTTGTACCTCATGCCTCATGCCTCGTGCCTCGTGCCTCATGGCTCGTGCCCTGTGCCTTGCGCCTTGCGCCTTGCGCCTTCCCCCTTGCCCCTTGCGCCTTGCACCTGCACCTTGCGCCTTGCGCCTTGGGCATTGCGCCTTGAGCATTGCGCCTCGTGTGCCTCGTGCCTCGTGCCTCGTGCCTTGCGCCTTGCGCCTTCCCCCTTGCCCCTTGCGCCTTGCACCTGCGCCTTGCGCCTTGTTCCTTGCACCTTGCGCCTTGCGCCTTGGGCATTGCGCCTTGAGCATTGCGCCTCGTGTGCCTCGTGCCTCGTGCCTCGTGCCTTGCGCCTTGCGCCTTCCCCCTTGCCCCTTGCGCCTTGCACCTGCGCCTTGCGCCTTGTTCCTTGCACCTTGCGCCTTGCGCCTTGGGCATTGCGCCTTGAATATTGTGCCTTGGGCATTGCATCTTGCGCCTCTTGTACCTCGTGCCTCGTGCCTCGTGCCTTGTGCCTCGTGCCTTGTGCCTTGCGCCTTGCGCCTTGCGCCTTGCGCCTTCCCCCTTGCCCCTTGCGCCTTGCACCTGCACCTTGCGCCTTGCGCCTTGGGCATTGCGCCTTGAGCATTGCGCCTTGGGAATTGCGCCTTGTGCCTCTTGTACCTCGTGCCTTGTGCCTCGTGCCTCGTGCCTCGTACCTCGTGCCTTGCGCCTTGCGCCTTCCCCCTTGCCCCTTGTGCCTTGCACCTGCGTCTTGCGCCTTGCGCCTTGAACCTTGCGCCTTGCTCCTTGCGCCTTGTGCCTTGTGGGTTGCGCCTTGTGCCTTGTGCCTTGTGCCTTGTGCCTTGCGCCTTGTGCCTTGCATCTTGTGCCTTGTGCCTTGTGCCTTGTGCCTTGTGCCGCGCGCCTTGCGCCTTGCGACTTGCGCATTGCCCCTTGCGCCTTGCGCCTTGTTGCCTTGTGCCTTGTACCTTGGGCCTTGGGCCTTGGGCCTTGTGCCTTTGGCCTTGGGCCTTGGGCCTTGGGCCTTGGGTATTGCGCCTTGGGCATTGCGCCTTGCAGCTTGCGCCTTGGGCATTGCGGCTTGCGCCTTGCGCCTTGCGCCTTGCGCATTGCGCCTTGCGCCTTGCGCCATGGGCAATGCGCCTTGGGCATTGCGCCTTGCGCCTTGCGCCTCTTGTTCCTCGTCCCTCGTGCCTCGTGCCTCGTGCCTGGTGCCTCGTGCCTCGTGCCTCATGCCTTGTGCCTCGTGCCTCGTGCCTTGCACATTGCGCCTTCCCCCTTGCCCCATGCGCCTTGCGCCTTTCGCCTTGCGCCTTGCACCTTACCCCTTGCGCCTTTCACCTTGCGCCTTGTGCCTTTCGCCTTGGGCCTTGCACCTTGGGCATTGCGTCTTGGGCATTGCGCCTTGCGCCTTGCGCCTCTTGCGCCTCTTGCCTCGTGCCTCGTGCCTCGTTCCTCGTGCCTTGTGCCTCATGCCTCGTGCCTAATGCCTCGTGCCTCATGCCTCGTGCATCATGCCGCTTGCCTCGTGCATCGTGCCTTGCGCCTTGCGCCTTCCCCCTTGCCCCTTGCGCCTTGTCCCTTGCACCTTGTGTGTTGCACCTTGCGCCTTGCGCCTCTTGTGGCTCATGCCTCGTGCCTTGTTCCTCGTGTCTTGTGCCTTATGCCTCGTGCCTCATGCATTGCGCCTTGCGCCTTGCACCTTGCGCCTTGTGCCTTGTGCCCTGCGCCTTGCGCCTTGTGCCTTTTGCCTTGTGCCTTGCGCCTTGTGCCTTGCGCCTTGTGCCTTGCGCCTTGTGCCTTGTGCGTTGTGCCTTGTGGCCCGTGCCTCACCTGTTGCGCCTTGCGCCTTGCGCCTTGTTGCCTTGGGCCTTGGGCCTTGGGCCTTGGGCCTTGGGCCTTGGGCCTTGGGCCTTGGTCCTTGGGCCTTGGGCCTTTGGCCTTGGGCCTTGGGCCTTGGGCATTGGGCCTTGGGCCTTGGGCCTTGCGCCTTGCGCCTTGCGCCTTGCGCCATGGGCCTTGCGCCTTGCGCTTTGGGCCTTGTGCCGTGTGCCTTGTGCCTTGTGCCTTGTGCCTTGTGCCTTGTGTCTTGCCCCTTGCGCCTTGCGCCTTGTGCCCTGCGCCTTGCGCCTTGCGCCTTGAGCCTTGCTGCCTTGCTCCTTGCGCCATGCGCCTTACGCCTTGAGCCTTGCGCCTTGCGCCTGGTGCCTTGCGCCTGGCGCCTTGCGCCTTGCACCTTGCGCCTTGCGCCTTGTGCATCACGCCTTGCGCCTTGCGCCTTGCGCCTTGCGCCTTGTGCCTTGCGCCTTACGCCTTGCGCCTTGGGCATTGCGCCTTGTGCATTGTGCCTTGCGCCTTGCGCCTTGCGCCTCTTGCGCCTCGTCACTCGTGCCTCGTGCCTCGTGCCTCGTGCCTTGTGCCTCGTGCCTCGTGCCTCATGCCTTGTGCCTTGTGCCTCATGCCTTGTGCCTCGTGCCTCGTGCCCTGCCCCTTGCGCCTTGCGCCTTGTGCCTTGCGCCTTGCGCCTTGGGCCTTGCGCCTTGGGCATTGCGCCTTGCGCCTTGCGTTTCTTGTGCCTAGTGCCTCGTGCCTCGTGCCTCGTGCATCGTGCCAAGTGCCTCGTGCCTTGTGCCTCGTGCCTCGTGCCTTGTGCCTTGCGCCTTGGGCCTTGCGCCTAGTGCCTTCCCCCTTGCCCCTTGCGCCTTGCACCTGCGCCTTGCGCCTTGCGCCTTGTGCCTTGTGCCTTGCGCCTTGAGCCTTGTGCCTTGTGCCTTGTGCCATGTGCCTCGTGCCTTGCGCCTTGTGCCTTGTGCCTTGTGCCTCGTGCCTCGCGCCTCGCGCCTTGCGCCTTGCGCTCAGCGCTTTGCATCTTGTTGCCTTGGCTCCTGGGCCTTGGGCCTTGGGCCTTGGGCTTTGCGCTTTGGGCCTTGTACCTTGCGCCTCGCGCCTTGCGGCTCGCGCCTTGCGCAATGCGCCTTGCGCCTCGTTCCTCGTGCCTCGTGCCTCGTGCCTCGTGCCTTGTGCCTCGTGCCTCGTGCCTTGTGCCTCATGCCTCGTGCCTCGTGCCTTGTGCCTCGTGCCTCGTGCCTTGGACCTCGGGTCTTGTGCCTTGCGCCTTGCGCTTTGCGCCTTTCACCTTGCGCCTTCCCCCTTGCCCCTTGCCCCTTGCGCCTTGCGCCTAGCGCCTTGCGCCTTGCGCCCTCCCTCTTGCGCCTTGGGCATTGCGCCTTGGGCATTGCGCCTTGCACCTTGCGCCCCTTGTGCCTCGTGCCTTGTGCCTCGTGCCTCGTTCCTCGTGCCCCGTGCCCTGCGCCTTGCGCCTTGCGCCTTGTGCCTTGCGCTTTGCGCCTTGCGCCTTGCGCCTTGCGCATTGCGCCTTGTTCCTTGCGCCTTGCGCCTTGCTCCTTGCCCCTTGCGCCTTGCGCCTTGGGTATTGCGCCTTGGGCATTGCGCCTTGAGGCTTGAGCCTTGCGCCTCTTGTGCCTCATCCCTTGTGCCTTGTCCCTCGTGCCTCCTGCCTCGTGTCTCGTTTCTCGTGCCTCGTGCCTTGTGCCTTGTGCCTCGTGCCTCGTGCCTTGTGCCTCATGCATTGTCCCTCGTGCCTCGTGCCTTGAGCCTTGCGCCTTGCGCCTTCCCCCTTGCCCATAATGCCTAGCGCTTTGCGCCTTGCACCTTGTGCCTTGCGCCTCGCGCCTTGCGCCTCGCCCCTTGCGCCTCGCACCTTGCGCCTTGCGCCTTGCGCGTTGCGCCTTGCGCCTTGCGCCTTGCGCCTTGCGCCTTGCACCTTGGGCATTGCGCCTTGGGCATTGCGCCTTGCGCCTCTTGTACCTTGTGCATCGTGCCTCTTGCCTCGTGCCTTGTGGCTCGTGCCATGTGCCTTGCACTGTGCGCCTTGCGCCTTGTGCCTTCCCCCTTGCCCCTTGCGCCTTGCACCTGCGCCTTGCGCCTTGCTCCTTGCACCTTGCGCCTTGCGCCTTGGGCATTGCGCCTTGAGCATTGCGCCCTGGGCATTGCGTCTTGCGCCTCTTGTACCTCGTGCCTCGTGCCTCGTGCCTCGTGCCTTGCACCTTGCGCCTTGCGCCTTGCGCCTTCCCCCTTGCCCCTTGTGCCTTGCACCTGCGCCTTGCGCCTTGCGCCTTGCACCTTGCGCCTTGCGCCTTGCGCCTTGGGCATTGCGCCTTGAGCATTGCGCCTTGGGCATTGCGCCTTGTGCATCTTGTACCTCGTGCCTCGTGCCTCGTGCCTTGTGCCTCGTGCCTCGTGCCTCGTGCCTCATGCCTCGTGCCTCCTGCCTTGCACCTTGCGCCTTGCGCCTTGCGCCTTCCCCATTACCCCTTGTGCCTTGCACCTGCGCCTTGCGCCTTGCGCTTTGCACCTTGCGCCTTGCGCCTTGCGCCTTGTGCCTTGTGGCTTGCGCCTTGTGCCTTGTGCCTTGTGCCTTGTGCCTTGCGCCCTGTGCCTTGCGCTTTGTGCCTTGTGCCTTGTGCCTTCTGCCTCGTGCCTCACGCCTTCGCCTTGCGACTTGCGCCTTGCGCCTTGCGCCTTGCGCCTTGTTGCCTTGTGCCTTGTGCCTTCGGTCTTGGGCTTTGGGCGTTGGGCCTTTGGCCTTGGGCCTTGGGCCTTGGGCATTGGGCATTGGGCCTTGGGCCTTGGACCTTGTGCCTTGGGCCTTGTGCCTTGGGCCTTGTGCCTTGGGCTTGGGCCTTGGGCCTTGGGCCTTGGGCCTTGGGCCTTGGGCCTTGGGCCTTGGGCCTTGGGCCTTGGGCCGTGGGCCTTGGGC
>SZWC01001778.1:15151-63263 GCA_023375785.1 Penium margaritaceum | reverse complement strand
CTCGTGCCTCGTGCCTCGTGCCTCGTGCCTCGTGCCTCGTGCCTCGTGCCTTGTGCCTTGCGCCTTGCGCCTTGTGCCTTGCGCCTTGCGCCTTGCGCCTTGCGCCTTGCGCCTTGCGCCTTGCGCATTCAACCTTGTGCTTTGCGCCTTGCGCCTTGCGCCTTGCACCTTGCGCCTTGCGCCTTGCGCCTTGGGCATTGCGCCTTGGGCATTGCGCCTTGTGCCTTGCGCCTTGCGCCTCATGTGCCTCATCCCTCGTGCCTCGTCCCTCGTGCCTCCTGCCTCTTGCCTTGTGCCTCGTGCCTCGTGCCTCGTGCCTCGTGCCTTGTGCCTCATGCCTCGTGCCTCGTGCCTCGTGCCTCATGCCTCATGCCTTGTCCCTCGTGCCTCGTGCCTTGAGCCTTGCACCTTGTGCCTTCTCCCTTGCCCCTTGCGCCTTGCGCTTTGCGCCTTGCACCTTGTGCCTTGCGCCTCGCGCCTTGCGCCTCGCGCCGTGCGCCTTGCACCTTGCGCCTTGCGCTTTGCGCCTTCATCTTGCGCCTTGCGCCTTGCGCCTTGCGCCTTGGGCATTGCTCCTTTGGCATTGCGCCTTGCGCCTCTTGTACGTCGTGCCTCGGGCCTCTTGCCTCGTGCCTTGTGGCTCATGCCTCGTGCCTTGCGCCTTGCGCCTTGCACCTTGCGCCTTCCCCCTTGCCCCTTGCGCCTTGCACATGCGCCTTGCGCCTTGCTCCTTGCGCCTTGCGCCTTGTGCCTTGGGCATTGCGCCTTGAGCATTGCGCCTTGGACATAGTGCTTTGCGCCTCTTGTACCTCGTGCCTCGTGCCTTGTGCCTTGTGCCTCGTGCCTCGTGCCTTGCGCCTTGCGCCTTGCGCCTTGTGCCTTCCCCCTTGCCCCTTGCGCCTTGCACCTGCGCCTTGCGATTTGCGCCTTGCGCCTTGCGCCTTGCGCCTTGCGCCTTGCGCCTTGCGCCTTGCGCCTTGGGCATTGCGCCTTGAGCATTGCGCCTTGGGCATTGCGCCTTGTGCCTCTAGTACCTCGTGCCTCTTGCCTCATGCCTCGTGCCTCGTGCCTCGTGCCTTGTCTCGTGCCTTGCGCCTTGCGCCTTGCGCCTTGCGCCTTGCGCTTTCCCCCTTGCCCCGTGTGCCTTGCACCTTGCGCCTTGCACCGTGCGCCTTGTGCCTTGTGGCTTGCGCCTTGTGCCTTGTGCTTTGTGCCTTGTGCCTTGCGCCTTGTGCCTTGCGCCTTGTGCCTTGTGCCTTGTGCATTGTGCCTCGTGCCCCGCGCCTTGAGCCTTGTGACTTGCGCCTTGCGCCTTGTGCCTTGCGCCTTGTTGCCTTGTGCCTTGTGCCTTAGGCCTTTGGCCTTCGGCCTTGGGCCTTTGGCCTTGGGCCTTGGGCCAGGGGCATTGGGCATTGGGCCTTGGGCCTTGGACCTTGTGCCTTCGGCCTTGTGCCTTGGTCCTTCTGCCTTGGGCTTGGGCCTTGGGCCTTGGGCCTTGGGCCTTGGGCCTTGGGCCTTGGGCATTGCGCCTTGGGCATTATGCCTTGCGCCATGGGCCTTGGGCATTGCGCCTTGCGCCTTGCGCCTTGCGCCTTGCGCATTGCGCCTTGCGCCTTGGGCATTGCGCCTTGGGCGTTGCCACTTGCGCCTTGCGCCTCTTCTTCCTCGTCCCTCGTGCCTCCTGCCTCGTGCCTTGTGCCTTGTGCCTTGTCCCTCGTGCCTTGTTCCTTGCGCCTTGTGCCTTCCCCCTTACCCCTTGCGCCTTGCGCCTTGCGCCTTGCGCCTTGTGCCTTTCGCCTTGCGCCTTGGGCCTGACGCCATGCCCCTTGCGCCTTGCGCATTGCGCCTTGTGCCCTTCGCCTTGCGCCCTGCACCTTGGGCATTGCGCCTTAGGCATTGCGCCTTGCGCCTTGCGCCTCTTGTGCCTCGTGCCTCGTGCCTCGTGCCTCTTGCCTTGTGCCCCGTGCCTCGTGCCTTGTGCCACGTGCCTCGTGCCTCGTGCCTCGTGCCGTGCGCCTTGCGCTTTGCGCTTTGCGCCTTTCGCCTTGCGCCTTGCACCTTGGGCATTGCGCCTTGGGCCTTGCGCCTTGCGCCTTGCGCCTCTTATGCCTCGTCGCTCGTGCCTCATGCCTGGTGTCTCGTGCCTCGTGCCTCGTGCCTCATGCCTTGTGCCTCGTGCCTCGTGCCTCTTGCCTCATACCTTGTGCCTTATGCCTCGTGCCTTGCGACTTGCGCCTTGCGCCTTGCGCCTTTCGCCTTGGGCCTTGCGCCTTCCCCCCTGCCCCTTGCGCCTTGCGCCTTGCGCCTTGCGCCTTGCACCTTGCGCCTTGCACCTTGGGCATTGCGCTTTGCGCCTTGCGCCTCTTGTGGCTCGTGCCTCGTGCCTCGTTCCTCGTGCCTCGTGCCTCGTGCCTCATGCCTTGTGCCTCATGCCTTGCGCATTGCGCCTTGCGCCTTGCGCCTTCCCCCTTGCCCCTTGCGCCTTGCACCTGCGCCTTGCGCCTTGCGCCTCGTGCCTTGTGCCTTGCGCCTTGCGCCTTGTGCCTTGTGCCTTGTGCCTTGCGCCTTGTGCCTTGCGCCTTGTGCCTTGTGCTTTGTGCCTTGTGCCTCATGCCTCACGCCTTGCGTCTTGCGCCTTGCGCCTTTTTGCCTTGAACCTTGGGCCTTGGGCCTTGGGCCTTAAGCATTGCACCTTGCGCCTTGCGCCTTGTGCCTTGCGCCTTGCGCCTTGCGCCTTGAGCCTTGCGCCTTGCGCCTTGCGCCTTGTGCCTTGCGCCTTGCGCCTTGGACATTCCGCTTTGGGCATTGCGCCTCGTGTGCCTCGTGCCTCGTGCCTCGTGCCTCGTGCCTCGTGCCGTGCGCCTTGTGCCTTGCGCCTTGCGCCTTGCACCTTGCCCCTTGCGCCTTGGGCATTGCGCCTTGGGCCTTGCGCCTTGCGCCTTGCGCCCTTTGTGCCTCGTGGCTCATGCTTTGTGCCTCGTGCCTCGTGCCTCGTGCCTCGTGCCTCGTGCCTCGTGCCTCGTGCCTCGTGCCTCATGCCTTCTGCCTCGTGCCTCGTGCCTTTCGCCTTGCGCCTTGCGCCTTGCGCCTTGTGCCTTGCGCCTTGTGCCTTGCGCCTTGCTCCTTGCGTCTGCGCCTTGCGCCTTGCGCCTTGCGCCTTGCGCCTTGCACCTTGGGCATTGCGCCTTGCGCCTTGCGCCTCTTGTGGCTTGTGCCTCGTGCCTTGTTCCTCATGCCTCTTGCCTCGTGCCTCGTGCCTCATGCCTCATGCCTTGCGCCTTCCGCCTTGCACCTTGCGCCTTCCCCCTTGCCCCTTGCTCCTTGCACCTGCGCCTTGTGCCCTGCGCCTTGAGCCTTGTGCCTTGCGCCTTGCGCCTTGTGCATTGTGCCTTGTGCCTTGCGCCTTGTGCCTTGCGACTTGTGCCTTGTGCCTTTTGCCTTGTGCCCCGTGCCTCACGCCTTGCGCCTTGCGCCTTGCGCCTTGCGCCTTTTTGCCTTGGGCCTTGGGCCTTGGGCCTTGGGCATTGGGCCTTGGGCCTTGGGCCTTGGGCTTTGGGCCTTGGGCCTTGGGCCTTGGGCCTTGGGCCTTGGGCTTTGGCCCTTGCGCCTTGTGCCTTGCGCCTTGCGCCTTGCGCCTTGAGCCTTGTGCCTTGCGCCTTGCGCCTTGCGCCTTGCGGCCTTGCTCCTTGCGCCTTGTGCCTTGTGGCTTGCACCTTGTGCCTTGCGCCTTGTGCCTTGCGCCTTGCGCCTTGCGCCTTGAGCCTTGTGCCTTGCGCCTTGCGCCTTGCGCCTTGCGGCCTTGCTCCTTGCGCCTTGTGCCTTGTGGCTTGCGCCTTGTGGCTTGTGCCTTGTGCCTTGTGCCTTGTGCCGTGCGCCTTGTGCCTTGCGCCTTGTGCCTAGTGCTTTGTGCCTTGTGCCTCGTGCCGCGCGCCTTGTGCCTAGTGACTTGCGCATTGCGCATTGCACCTTGCGCCTTGCGCCTTGCGCCTTGCACATTGCGCCTTGCGCCTTGCGCCTTGGGCATTGCGCCTTGGGCCCTGCGCCTTGTGCCTTGCGCCTTGCGCCTCTTGTTCCTCATCCATCGTGCCTTGTCCCTCGTGCCTCCTGCCTCGTGTCTTGTTCCTCGTGCCTCGTGCCTCGTGCCGCGTGCCTTGTGCCTCGTGCCTCGTACCTCGTGCCTCGTGCCTCATGCCTTGTCCCTCGTGCCTCGTGCCTTGAGCCTTGCACCTTGCGCCTTCCCCCTTGCCCCTTGCACCTTGCGCTTTGCGCCTTGCACCTTGTGCCTTGCGCATCGTGCCTTGCGTGTCGCGCACTGCGCCTCGCACCTTGCGCCTTGCGCCTTGCGCCTTGCGCCTTGCGCCTTGTGCCTTGCACCTTGGGCATTGCGCCATGGGGATTGCGCCTTGCGCCTCTTTTACCTCCTGCCTCGTGCCTCTTGCCTCGTGCCTCTTGGCTCGTGCCTCGTGCCTTGCGCCTTGCGCCTTGCACCTTGTGCCTTCCTCCTTGCCCCTTGCGCCTTGCACCTGCGCCTTGCGCCTTGCTCCTTGCACCTTGCGCCTTGCGCCTTGGGCATTGCGCTTTGAGCGTTGCGCCTTGGGCATTGCACCTTGCGCCTCTTGTACCTCGTGCCTCCTGCCTCGTGTCTCGTGCCTCGTGCCTCGTGCCTTGCGCCTTGCGCCTTGCGCCTTGCGCCTCCCCCCTTGCCCCTTGCGCCTTGCACCTGCGCCTTGCGCCTTGCGCCTTGCGCCTTGGGCATTGCGCCTTGCGCCTTGCGCCTTCAGCCTTGGGCATTGCGCCTTGAGCATTGCGCCTTGGGCATTGCGCCTTGTGCCTCTTGTACCTCGTACCTCGTGCCTTGTGCCTTGTGCCTCGTGCCTCGTGCCTTGTGCCTTGTGCCTCGTGCCTCGTGCCTTGCACCTTGCGCCTTGCGCCTTGCGCCTTCCCCCTTGCCCCTTGTGCCTTGCACCTACGCCTTGCGCCTTGCGCCTTGCACCTTGCGCCTTGCGCCTTGCTTTGGTCACATTATCACCTTTTCAATGGTGCTTTGGTCACACTTTGACTGTGTCTATGGTGCTTTTGTCACAATATCACTGTTTCAATGGTGTGTTGGTCACACTTCTAATTTGAATATGGTACATTGGTCACATTATCACTGTCACAATGGTGCTTTTGCCACACTTTCATTGTGTCTATTGTGCTTAGGTCACATTTTCACTATTTCAGTGGTGCTTTGGTCACACCTCACTGTGTCTATGGTGCTTTGGTGACAATATCACTATTCCAATACTGGTTTAAGCATGCTTTTAGTGTGTTTATATGTTGTTGGTGCTTTGGTCCTCTTATAATTATTTAAATGGTGATTTCGTTACATGTTCGCTGTGTCTATGGTGCGTACGTCTCATTATCAACGTTTCAGTGTTGCTTTGGTCAAAACGCAGTGTCCATGGAACATCCGTCATATGATATCTATTTGAATGGTGCTTTGGTCACACTGTCACCATATCATTCGAGCTTTGGTCACGTAATTTCTGTTTCAATGGTGCTTTGATCACACTTTCACTATGCCTATAGTTCTTACGTTACATTGTCACTGTTTCAGCGGTGCTATGGTCACGCTTTCACGGAGTCTATGGCGCTCAGGTCACATTATCACTGTCTCAAAGGTTCTTATATCACACTTTTGCTATGTCTATGGTGCTTACGTCACATTATCACTTTTACAATGGTACTTTGGTCACACCTTCACTGTGTCTAGAGTGCTTTCATCACATTATCACTGTTGCAATGGTGCTTTGGTCACACTTACATTGTGATTATTGTGCTTTGGTCGTATTTCACTGTTTCAATGGTTCCTTGGTTACACTCTATTGTGTCTATGTTGCGTTGGAGACATTGTCACTGTTTCAATGGTGCTTTGGTCATACATCCAGTGTGTCTATGTTGCTTGGGTACCATAATAAATATTTCAATGGTACTTTGGTCATGGTTTCACTGTTTTATGGTGCTTTGGTCACATACTCACTGTTTCAATGGTGCATTGGTCACACTCATTGTTTCTACAGGGCTTATGCAACATCATCACTATTTCATTAGTGCTTTGGTCACACTTACACTGTGTCTATGGTACTTAGGTCACATTATCACTATATCAACGGTACTTTAGTCGCATTATTGTGTCTGGTACTTTGGTCACATTATCCAGTTTTCTATGCTGCTTTGATCACGCTTTCACCGTGCTTATTGTGCTAAGGTCATGCCATCACTTTTTCAATTGTGCTTTTGGTCACACTCAACACTCTCTTTGATGCTTTGGTCACATTCTCATTATTTCAAGGGTGCTTTGGTAAAACTTGCACTATGTCTATGGTGCTTAGGTCACATTATCACTGTTTTAATGGTGCATTTGCCACAAGTTCACCGTATGTTTGTGCTTATGTGACATTAGCACTTATTCAATGGTGTGTTGGTCACACATTAATGTGTCCATGGTGCATTGGTCATACTTTCACTATGTCTATAGGACTTAGGTAACATTATCATTGCTTCAATGGTGCTTTGGTCACACGTTCACTGTGCCTATGGTACTTAGGTGACATTATCACTGTTTTCATGATACTTTTGTCACACTTTCACTGTGTCTACATAGCTTCGGGCACATTATGACTTTTTTCAATGGTACTTTGGTCACACTTTCATCGTGTCTATAGCTCGTATGTCTTTTTATCACTGTTGCAATAATGCTTTGGTCATAAATCCACTGTGCCTATGGTGTGTAGGTCATATTATAATTGTTACAATGGTGCTTTGGTCACATTTTCACTGTGTATATAGTGCTTAGGTCACGTCATCCCTCTTTCGATGGTGCTTTGGTCAATCTCTCATTGTGTCTATGGTGCGCAGGTCACAATATCACTATTTCAATGGTGTGTTAGTCACGATGTCACAGTGCCTGTGGTGCTTTTTGCATATTATCACTCTTTGAATAGTGCGTTGGTCACAATTTCACCGTGTCTATTGTGCTTAGATCACATTCACTCTCTATGGTACTTCGGTTACATTATCACTGTTTCAATTGTGCTTTTGTCACGCTTTTATGAATCCATGGGGCTTCGGTCATACTATCACTGTTTTAATGGTGCTTTGGTGACACTTTCACTGTGTCTATGGTGCTTAGGTCACACAATCACTGTTTCAATTGTGCTTTCATCACACCTTCACAGTATCTTTGGTGCATTGGTCACATTGTGACTATTTGAATTGTGCTTTGGTCAAACTTTCACCGTGTCTATGGTCACATTATAACTGCCTCAATGGTGCTTTGGTCACACATTTAATATTTCTATGGTGCTTGGGTGATAATATGACTCTTTCAATGGTGCTTTGGTCACAATTTCAATTTGTCTGCAGAGTTTATGTCACATTGTCATTGTTTCAATGGTACTTTGGTTACCCTCTCACTATGTTTACAGTGCTTGGGTCATGTTATCACTATCTCAATGGTGCTTTGCTCACTCTTTTCTTGTGTCCATGGTTCATAGGTCCCGTTATCACTGGTTGAATGGTACTTTGGTTACGCTTTTCCTGTGTCTATGGTGCTTTGGTCACATAATCACGCTTTTAATGGTGCTTTGGACATACTTTCACTGCATATGGTGCTTTGGTCATAATATCATTGTTTCAATGGTACTTTGGTCACACGTTCACTTTGTCTACGGTGCTAAGGTCACACTTTTACTATTTTAATGATGCTTTGGTCACACGTTTATAGTATCTATGGTGCCTTGGTCACAGTATCACAGTTTCAATGGTTTTTTGGTCACACGTTCACTCTGTCGATGGTGCTTTGGTCCCTTTATCACTTTTTCAGTGGTGCTTTGGTCACACTTTCACTATCACATGTTTATGTGTTTATGGAGCTGTAGTCACATTATAAGTGTTATAATGGTGCTTTGGTCACAAGTTCGCTTTTTCTATGGTGCTTTGGACACATTATAGCTATTTCACTGCTTTGTTTTTGACAACTTGACTTGGTTTGTGGTGTTCTTGTCACATTATTACTATTTCATGGGTGGTTTGTCACGCATTCACAGTGTCTATGGTGTGTTTGTCACATTATCATTGTTTCAATGGTGCTTTAGTTCCACTTTCACTATGTATATGGTGCCTAGGTGACATCATCACTATTTCAATGGTGCTTTGGTCACACTTTCACTGTGTCTATGGTGGGTTGGTCACATTAGCACTAATTCAATGATGCTTTGGTCACCCTTTCACCATGTGCAAAGTGCTTTGGTCAAATTATCACTATTCTATAAGTGCTTTGGTCACACATTCACTGTGTCTATGGTGCTTATGTCACATTATCGCTGTTCCAATGATGCTTGGTCACATTTTCTCGATGTCTTTGGTACTTTGGTCACATTATCACTATTTCAATGGTGCTTTTGTCACAATTTCACTTTACCTATGGTGCTTAGGTCACATTATCACTGTTTCAATGGTGCTCCGGTCTCACTTTCACGTTGCCATGGTGCTTTGGTCATGTTATCACTGTTTCAACTGTGCTTTTGTCACACTTTCACAGTGTCTATGGTGCTTTGGTCACGTTATCACTGTTTCAATGGTGCTTTAGTCATACATTTTCTATCTTCATGGTGCTTTGGTCACATTGCCACTGTTTCAGTTGTGCTTTGCTCCAATTTCACTATGTCTATGGTGCTTTGGTCACATTACCATTGTTTCAATGGTGCTTTGGTCACCATCACACTGGGTCGATGGTGCTTAGGTCTCATTATCACTGTTTTCATGGCACTTTTGTCACACCTTCACTGTGTCTATGGTGTTCATGTCACATTTTTTATCTTTCAATGGTGCTTTGGTGACAGTGTTATGTGTCTATGGTGCCTTGGTTACATTGTCACTGTTCAATGGTACTTTGGCCACACGTTCACTGTGTCTTTGATGCTTAGGTCACACTATCACAGTTTCAATTGTGCTTTGGTCATAGCTTCACGTTGTCTATGGTGCTTTTGGTCACATTGTCCCTGCTTTGATGGTACTTTGATCACATTCATCGTGTCTATGATGCTTAGGTGAGATTATGGCTGTTCAATGGTTTGCTGGTAACACCACCGCTCTGTCTATGGTGCTTTGGTCACATTATTAGTAATTCAATGGTGATTTGATTACACTTTCACTATGTATATGGTACATAGGTAACGATATTACTGTTTCAATGGCACATTAGTCACACCTTCACTGTGTCTATGGTGATTGTTTCACATTATTACGGTTTTAATGGGGCTTTGGTCACACATTAGGAGGTTCTATGGTGCTTATGTCATATTATCACTATTTCAGTACTTCTTTCGTCACACTTCCATTGTGTTTAGGGTGCTTTTGTCCCATTGTCCCTGTTTCAATGCTATTTTGGTCACACATTGACTCTGTATGTTGTGCTTTGGTCACATTAACACTGTTTTAATGGCGCTTTTGTCACACATTCACTATGTATATGGTGCGTAGGTCACATTCTCTCCAAATCAATTATGCGTTGGTCACAGTTTTATGTATCTAGGGTGCTTTGGTCACATTATAACTGTTTCAATGGTGC
This sequence comes from Penium margaritaceum, assembly GCA_023375785.1. NCBI lineage: Eukaryota > Viridiplantae > Streptophyta > Zygnematophyceae > Desmidiales > Peniaceae > Penium > Penium margaritaceum. The sequence goes on along the minus strand of SZWC01001778.1, from coordinate 53,650 downwards.
TTTGGATATACTTTCAATGTGTCCATGGTGCTAACTCACACTATGACTATTTCAATGGCGCTTTGGTCACACTTTTAGCATGTCTGTGGTGCTCTGGCCACATTATCACTGTTTCAATGGTGTTTCGGTCAAACGTTCACTATGTCCATGGTACTTTGCTCACATTGTCACTGTTTTCAATGGTGCTTTGGTTACATGGTATCTGTGTCTATGGTGCTTTGGTCACGCAATCATTGCTTCCATGGTTCTTTGGTCATACTTCACTGTCTATGGTGCTCATGTCCCTTTTTCACCTTTTCAATGGTATTTTCGTCGCAGATTCACATTGTCTAAGGTACGTTGGTCACATTATCACTGTTTCAATGGTGCTTTTGTCACGCTTTCAGAGTGTTGGTCGTACTACGGTCACATAATTGCCCTGTTAATGGTGCTTTGGTCACATTTTCACTGTGTTTGTGGTGCTTTGGTCACAGTTCCACTATTTCAATGGGGTTTTGGTCACACTTTCAATGTGTCTATGGTGCTTGACTCACAATTTCACTTGTTTATCGGTGCTTTGGTCACACGTTCAAGTGTATATGGTGCTTTGCTCATATTATCACTGTTCCACTTGTACGTTGGTCATGTTATCACAGTTTCAATGGTGCTTTGGTCAGATTTTCACTGTTTCTATAGTGCTCTGGTCATATTATCACAGTTTCAATGGTGCTTTTGTCACAATTTTGCTGTGTTTATGGTGCTTAGGTCACATTATCACTGTTTCAATGGTACTTTGGTCACACTTTCACTGTGTTTATGGTGGTGTGGTAACATTATCACTGTTTCAATGGTGCTTTGGTCACACTTCACTGTTTCAATAGTTCTTAATCATATTATCATTGTTTCAACGATGATGTGGTCATTCGTACATCGTGTCCATGGTGTTTTGGTCACATCACCACTCTTTCAATGGTGCTTTGTTCTAACTAGCATTGTGTCTTTGGTGCTTTGGTCACATTATCACCGTGTATACGGTGGTTATGTCACATCATCATTGATTCAATGGTGTGTTGGTCACACTTTTATGTGTCTCTGGTGCTTTGGTTATAGTATAACGTTTTCAATGTTGCATTGGTCAAACTTTCACATTGTATTAGCGCTAATGTCAAATTGTCACAATTTCACTGGTCCTCTTGCCACATTTTCAATTTGTCTATGGTGCATTGGTTATTACTATTTTTATGGCGCTCTGGTCATACATTCAGCGTGTCTATGGTCCTTATGTCACACAATCACTGTTTCAATTGTGCTTTGGTCTAGCTTTCACTGTGTTTATCATGCTTATGTAACATCATAGTTATTTCAATTGTGCTTTGGTCACGCAGTGACTCTGCCCGTGGTGCCTTGGTCACATTACCACTATTTCAATGACGCTTTGGTCACACTTTCACTGTGTCAATTGTGCTTTTGGTCACATTATCAATGTTTCACTGGTACTGTGGTCAAACATTCACTGTGTATACGGTGCTTTGGTCACATCTGTGCTTCAATGGTGCTTTGGTCATACTTTAACTGTGTCTATGGTGCTTATGTCACATTATGACTGTTTCAATGGTGCCTTGGTCAAAATTTTAATGTGTATATGGAGCTTTGGCCTCGTTATCACTGTTCCAGTGGTACGTTGGTCAAATTTTCTATGTGTCCATAGTGCGCAGGTCACCTTATCACTGTGTCAATGGTGCTTTGGTTACGCTTACACTGTTGCTATTGTTCTTAGGTCATATTATCGCCATTTTAATGGTGCTTTGGTCACAATTTCACTAATTCTGTAGTGCTCATGTCATGTTATCACGGTTACAATGGTGATTTGCTCATAATTTGACTGTGTGTATGGTACTTTGGTTACATCATGACTCTTTCAATAATGCTTTAGTCACGTTGTCACTATGTCCATGGTGCGTAAATCACATTATTACTATTTTAATGGTCTGTTGGCCACACTTTCACTGTCTACGGTGCTTAGGTAACTTTATCACCGGTTCAATGGCGCGTTGGTCAAATTATTATAATTCTATTGTCCTTTAGTTACGCTACTAATTTTCAATGGTGCTTTGGTCACACCTTCGCTAGGCCCGTGGTCCTTAGGTTACATTGTCACTGTTTCAATAGTGCTTTTGTCATACTTTGAGTGTGTCTATGGTGCTTTGGTCACATTATCGCTGTTTCAATGGTACTTTGGTCAAAGGTTCATTGTGTCTTATGAGCTTTGGTCACATTATATCTGTTTCAATGGTGCTTTGGTCACACTTTCACTTTTTCTATAACGCTTATGTCTCATGATCGCTGTTTCAATGGCGGTTTACTCACATTTTCACCGTGTCTGTTGTGCTTATGTCATATCGTCACTGTTTCAATGCTGCTTTTGACACACTTTTACTGTGTTTGTATGAATGAGGTCACATTATCACTGCATGAATGGTGCTTTGGTCACACTGTCACTGTGTCCATGGTACTTTGGTTACGTTGTCACTGTTTCAATGACGCTTTGGTCACAATTTTACCATGTCTATGGTATTTAGGTCACATTGTGACTGGTTCAATAGTGCTTTGGTCACATTTTCACTGCGACTATGATACGTTGGTCACATTATCACTGTTTCCATGGTACTTCAGTCACCATTTCATTGTATCTGTGGTGCTTGGGTCACAGTTTACAGGTTTCTATGGTGCTTAGTCACATTGTCACTACTTCATTGGTACTCTGGTCACACTTTCATTGTGTCTATGGTACTTATGGCACATGATCATTGTTTCAATGGTGCTTTTATCGCATTCTCACTGCGTCTATGGTACTTTGATCACATTATTGCTGGTCAATGGTGTTTTGGTCATACTTTCACTGTGTGTTTGTTGCTTTCGGCACATTGTCACAGCTTTGGTTGTTGTTTGGTCACACGTTTACTGTCTCTATGGTGCTTCAATCACACTTTCATAGCTTAACTGGTTATTTGGTCAAGCGATCACTGTGTTTATGGTGCTTAGGTCACTTATCACTCTTTCAACAGTGCTTTGGTCGCACTTTCATTGTGTCTATGGTGCGTATGTCATATTGTCACTGTTCTTATGGTGCTTTTGTCAAAATTTCACTGTGTTTGTGGTGCTTTTGTTACATCATCACTGTTTGAATGGCACTTTGGTTACACTTCAATTGTGTCTATGATGTTTAGGTTATATCATCGTTGTTTTTATGGTACATTGGTCATACTTTCACAGTGTTTATGGTGCTTTGGTCACAATATCATTCTTTCATTGGTCTTTTGTTAAAAGGTTTATTGTGTCTATGGTGCCTAGGTCACATAAACATTGTTTCAATGGTGCTTTGGTCAAACTTTCACTGCTCCTATGGTGCATACGCCAAATCATCGCTATTAAAATGGTCACACATTCACTGTGTCTATGGTATTTTGGAGACATTTTCATTGTTTCAATTGTGCTTTGGTCACACGTTTTCTATGTTTATGGTGATTTGGTCATATTATCACTGTTTCAATGGCGCTTTGGTCAAAATGTATCTGTGTCTATGGTGTCAAGGTCACATTATCACTGTTTCAATAGTATTTAGCTCACACATTCACTGTGTCTATGGTGCTTTGGTCACATTATTACAGTTTGAGTGATGCTTTGGTTACACTTTCAATACGTCAATTGTGCTTAGGTCACATTATCACCGTTTCAATGTTGCTTCAGTCACACTTTCAATATGTCTATGGTGTTTAGGCCACGGTATTACATTTACAGTGGTGCTTTGGTCATACGTTCACCAGATGTATGGAATAAGGTAACATGATCACTGTTTCAGTGGTTCCTTGGTTACACTTTCACTCCGTCTGCGACGATTTGGTCACATTATTGCTGTTTTGGTGGTGCTTTGGTCACAATTTTACTTTGGCCATGGTTTTTAGGTGACATCATCACTGTTTCAATGGTGCTTTGGTCACAGTTTCGTGTATCTATGGTGCTTTACAAATATTATCACTTCTTTAATGGTGCATTGGACACACTTTTTATTGTGTATATGATGCTCATGTCACATTTTCACCGCTTAAATGGTACATTGGTGACACGTTCAATGTGTCAATGGTGCTTTGGTCACTTATAACCTTTCTAATGGTGCTTTGGTCGTGTCTTCACTGTGTCAATGGTGCTTAGGTCACATTATCACCTTTTCAACGTTGCTTTGGTCAACGTTTCACTGTGTATGTCCTGCTTAGGTCACATTATCACTATGTCAACGGTGCTTTGGTCATACTTTCACTCTGCGTATTGTCCGTTTGGCACATGATCACTGTGTTGATGGTGCTTTGGTCAGATTTCACTGTGTTTCACATTATCACCGTTTCAATGGTTTATTGGTCATCCTTTCACTGTGTCCATGGTACTTTTGTCACATTTTCACTGTTTTTATGGTACTTTGGTCACATCTTCACTCCGGCTATGGTGCTTACGTCACATTATCACTGTTTCTATAGTGGTTTGGTCAGACCTTCATTATGTCTATAGTGCTTAGGTCACAACATCACTGTTTCAATGGCGCTTTGGTCACATTTTTCTGTTTCCATGGTACTTTGCTCACGTTATCACTGTTTCAATGGTGCTCTTGTCACACTTTCCCTGTGTAAATGGTGCTTATGTCACACTGTGACTGTTTCAATGGTGCTTTGGTCATACCTTTGCTGTGTATATGGTGCTTTGTTCACATCATCACTGTCTCAACGGTGCTTTGGTCGTACTTCACATTGTCGTGGTGCTTTTGTCACATTAGCACTGTTTCAATGGTGCATTGGTCACACTCTCACTGTTTCTATGGTGCATTGGTCACATTCTTACTGTTCCACTAGTACTTTGGTCACATGATCGATGTTTTAATGGTGCTTTGGTCACAATTCCACTTTTCCAATAGTTCGTAAATCATATTATCACTGTTTCAATGGTTATTTGGTCATACGTGTACCGTGTCTATGGTTGTTTGGTCACATTATAACTCTTTCAATGGTGCTTTGGTGACACAAGCATTATAACTATGGTGCTTGGGTCACATTATCACTGTTTTAATGGTGCTTTGGTCACACTGTGTCTATGGTGCTTAGGTGACATCATCATTGTGACAACGGTACGTTTGTCACATGTTTATGTGTCTATGGTGCTTTAGTTACATTATAACCTTTTCAATGGTGCTTTGGCCACACTTTCACCGTGTCTTAATGCCGAAGTTACACAGTCACAGTTTCAACGGTCATTTGGTCACATCTTCAACCTGTCTATGGTGTTTTGGTCACTTATTGCTATTTTCCTGGTGCTTTGGTCACTAATTCTGCGTGTCTATGGTGCTTAGATTGCACAGTCACTATTTCAATGGTGCTTTGGTTAAGGTCTCAATGTGTCTATCATGCTTATGTAACAATATCTTCATTTCAATGGTGCTCTTGTCACACTTTCACTCTGCCTATGGTCCCTTTGTCACATTACCACTGTTTCAATGGTGTTTTCATCAAACTTTCACGGAGCCTATGGTACCTTTGGTTACATTATCAGTGTTTCAATGGCAACGTGGTCAAACATTTAGTGTGTATAAGGTGCTTTGGTCACATCTCTTTTTCAATGGAGCATTGGTCACACTTTCACTATTTCAACGGTACTGTGGTCACATGTTCTCCGTGTTCACAGTGCCTACGTCATCTTCTCACAGTTTCAATGGTGCTCTGGTCACACTTTCATTGTGTCTATGGTTCTTAGATCACGTTATCACTGTTTTATGGTGCTTTGGTCACACTGTCACTATGGCCATGGTGCTTTGGTCACGCTATCACTCTTTCTATTGTGCATTGGGCATACTCTCACTATGTGTATGGTGCTTAGGTCACATTATCACTGTTTTATGTGTGTTTTGTCACACGTTCACTGTGTCTCCGGTGCTTTAGTTATTTCATTAGTTTTCAATGACGCTTTGGTCACACACTCACTGTGTGTATTGTGCTTGGGTTACATTACTACTCTTTCAATGGTACTTTGGTCACACGTTCATTGTGTCTACGGTACTTTGGTCTCATTACCACTATTTCAGTGGTGCTTTTGTCATACGTTCACTGCGTTGATGGTGCATTGGTGACATTATCACTATTTCAATGGTACTTTGGTTACACTTCAACTGTATCTATGGTACTTTGGTCACATCCTCACAGTTTTGATGGTGCTTTGTACACAATTTCACTGTCTTTACAGTCCTTTGGTCACATTATCACTGTTTAAATGGTGTTTTTATCACACTTTCACTTTCTATACGGCGCTTTGGTCTCGTTATCACTGTTTCAATGGTGCTTTGGTCACACTTTCATGTGTGTATGGTGCTTTGGTCACATTATCATTGTTTCAATAGTGCTTTGGTCACATTTGCACTATCTATGGGACTTAGGTTCTATTATCACAGTTTGGGTTATGCTTTGGTCACACCTTCACTGTGTCTATGGTGCTGTGATCACATTATCATTATTTCAATGGTGCTTTGGTCACACTTTCAGTGTGTCTGTGGGGCTTAGGTGACATTATCATTGCTTCAATGGTGCTTTGGTCAAACTTTCACTGGATCTATGGTGCTTACGTGACATAATCACTGTTTCAATGGTGTTTTGGTGACACTTTCACAGTGTCTATGGTGCGTAGGTCACATTATCATTGTGTTAATGGTGCTTTGATCACATTTTCAATGTCTCTATAGTGCTTATGTCATATAATTACTATTTCAAAGGTCCTTTAGTCACATTTTCACTTTGTCTATGCTGCTTAGGACACACTATCACTGTTTCAATGGAACTTTGGTAACACTTTCACTATGTGTATAGTTCTTTTGTCACATTACCACCTTTCCAATTGTCCTTATGTCACACTTTTACTCTGTCTATGGTGCTTTGGTTACATTTTCACTTTTCCAATGGTGTTGGGGTCACACTTTTGCTATGTCCATTGTGCTTATGTCCTTTTTTCACTATTTCAGTAATGCTTTCGTCACAATTTCACTGTGTTTATGGTGCTTTGGACACATTATCACTCTTTCAATGTTGCTTTGGTCACACTCAAACTGTGCCTATGGTGTTTAGGTCACCTTATCACTTTTTCAATGGTTGTTTGGTAACACTTTCACTATGTCTATGGTTCTTAGGTCACACTATCACTGTTTAAATGATACGTTGGTCACGCTTTCAATGTGGCTGTGGTACTTTGGTCACACTATCACTATTTCAATGGTGCTTAGGTCACCCTTTCACTGTGTGTATGGTATTTAGGTCCCATTGTAACTCTTTTAATGGTGCTTTTGTCATACTTACATAGTGTCTATGGTATTTAGGTTGCATTGTCACTAAGTCAATCTTGCTTTGGTCACACTTTCACTGTGTCTATGGTGCTTTGGTTACGTCATCGCTATTGTAATGGTGCTTTTGTCACTCTTTCACTGTGTGTATGGTGCTTATGCCACATTAGAACTGTTTCAATGGTGCTTTGGTCGCACTTTCACTATGTCTACGGTGCTTTGGTCACATTATCACTGCTACAATGGTGCTTTGGAAACACTTTCACTCTATCTCTGGTGCATTGGCCGCGTTATCACTGCTTTAATGGTGCTAATGTCACACTTTTACTATATCTAGATTGCTTTGGTCACAGTATTGCAGTTTCAATGGTGCTTTGACCACACTTTCACAGTGTCTACAGTGCTTGGGTCACAATATCAGTGTTTCATTGGTGCTCTGGTCACATTATCACTGTTTTCATAGAACCTTGGTCACACTTATACTGTGTCTATGGTGTTTAGATCACATTATCACTATTTCAATTGTGCTTTGGTCACACTTTCACTGTGTCTATGGTGCTTATGTTACATTTTACTCTTTCAATGGTGAGTATGTCACACTATCATTGTGTCAATGGTGCTTATGCAACATTATCACTGTTTCCATGGTGCTTTTGGCACATGGTCACTTTATCTATGGTGCGTAGGTCACATTAGCACTGTTTCAACGGTGCTTTGGTCACACTTTCACTGTGTCTATGGTTATTTGGTCACATCATCATTCTTTCAATGGTGTTTGGTCACCTTTTCACTGTGTTTATAGTGCTTTGGACACATTATCAATGTTTCAATGGTGATTTGGTCACATGTTCACTGTGTTTATGGATCTTATGTCACATTATCACTGTTTCAATGGTGCTTTGGTCACACTTTCACTATGGCATTGGTGCTTTGGTCATATTATCACTGTTTAATACTCTTTTGGTTACACTTTCACTGTTTCTCTGGTGTTGAAGTAATGTTGTTATTATTTCAATGGTATTTTGGCCACAATTTCACTGTGTCTATGGTGCTTTGGTCATATTATCACTGCTTCAATGATGGGTTGATCACACTTTCATTGTGTTTATGGTACTTAGGCAAATTTGTTACAGTTTCAATGGTGCTTTGGTCACACTTTCACTGTATTTACAATCATTTGGTCACATTATCACTGTTTCAATGGCACTTTGGTCACACTTAAACTGTGTCTATGGTGTTCAGGTCACATTATCCCTACTCAATTGTGCTTTTTGTCACACTTTCACTGTGTCTGTGGTTATTAGGACATGTTCTCACTGTTTCAATGGTGCTTTTGTCACACGTTCACAGCGTGTATGGTGCTTAGGTCAGATTATAACTCTTTTAATGGTGCTTTCGTCATACTGTCATAGTGTCTATGGTGCTTTGGCTACATCATAACTATTTCAATGGTGCTTTGGTCACACTTTCACTGTGTGTATGGTTCTTATATCACATTATAACTGTCTACGGTGCTTTGGTCACACTATCACCATTTCAATGGTGCTTTGGTCACATGTTCACTTTGTCTATGGTGCATAGGTCACATTATCATTGTTTCAATGGTACTTTGGTTACACATTAGTTGTCTCTTTGGTTCTTTGGTCACATTATCGTTGTTTTACTGGTGTTTTGATCACATGTTCACTGTGTCTATGGTGCTTTTGTCACATTATCTTTGTTTTAATGGTGCTTTAGTCACACTTTCACTGTGTTTAATGATATTGGGTCACATTATCACCATTTCAATGGTGCTTTGGTCACATGTTCACCGTGACTTCGGCGCTTTGGTCATATTATCATTGTTTAAATGGTGTTTTTGTCACACTTTCACTCTGTCTATGGTGTTGAGCTAACGTTATCATTCATTCATTGGTGCTTCAGTCACACTTTTACTGTATCTACGGTGCTTTGGTCATATTATCGCTGCTTCAATGGTGCGTTGGTCACACTTTCACTTTGTGTATGGTACTTAGTCCACATCTTTACTATTTCAATGGTGCTTTGGTCACACTTCCACTATGTTTATCGAACATTGGTCACATTATGACTGTTGCAATGGTACTTTTGACACACGTTTATTGTGTTTATGGGGCATTGGTCACATGATCATTGTTTCAATGGTACTTTGGTCACACTTTCATTGTGTCTATGGTGCTTTGGTCAGATTATCAGTATTTGAATGGTGCTTTGGTCACACTTTAACTGTATATATGGTGTTTAGGTCACATTAACACTGTTTTAATTGTGCTTTGGTCACGTTTTCACTGTGTGTATTGTGCTTAGATCACATGGTCACTCTTTGAATGGTGATTTGGTCACACTTTCATTGTGTCAATGGTGCTTGTGTCACATTATCACTGTTTCAATGGTGCTTTGCTCACACTTTCACTTTGTCTATGGTACTTAAGTCACATGACCACTGTTTCAATGGGGCCTTTGTCACACTGTCACCATGGCCATGGTGCCTTGGTCACATTATCACTGTTTCAATTGTGCGTTGGGCATACTTTCACTGTGTCTATGGTGCTTATGTCACATTATCACTATTTTAAGTGTACTTTGTCACACTTTCAGTGTGTCTATGATGCTTTAGTTATTTGATTAATGTTTCAATGTGGCTTTGGTCACACTTCACTGTGTGTATGGTGCTTGGGTCACATCACTACTGTCTCAGTGGTAGTTTGGTCACACGTTCACTGTGTCTATGGTGCTTTGGTCACACGTATGCTTTGTCTTTATTGCTTTTATCTCATTATCACTGTTTCAATGGTGCTTTGGTCATGCATTCCCTGCGTTAATGGTGCATTTGTGACATTATCCCTGTTTCAATGGTACTTTGGTTGGACTTTCAGTGCATCTATGGTACTTTGGTCACGTCATCACTGCTCTGATGGTGGTCACAATTTCACTGTGTTTGGAGTGCTCTGGTCACATTATCACTATTTAAACGTTGCTTTTGTCACACTTTCACTGTTACAATGATGCACTGGTCATGTTATCACTGTTTTAATGGTACTTTGGTCACACTTCCAGTATGTCTATGATACTTTGGTTATACTATCACTGTTTCAAGGGTACTTTGGTCACAATTTTAAGTGTCTATGGTGCTTTGGTGACATTATCATTGTTTCAATAATGCTTTGGTCATATTTTCACTGTCTATGGGACTTAGGTCACATTATCACTATTTCAATTGTGTGTTTGTCACACTGTCATTGTGTCAATGGTGCTTTGATCACATTATCACAGCCTCAATGGTGCTTTGGTCAAACTTTATGTGTGTTTGTTGGGCTTAGGTGATATCATCATTGCTTCAATGGTGCTTTGGTTACACTTGTGGAGTGGAGGAATGAGCAGGCTCTGGAGGCAGATGATGATGCAGAGGTGCAGGTTACAACAGATAATGCGACTGGACAGATTTGTGTATTGAGTGGACAATGATGTGAGAGCAAATGATCGGATGATGTAGGGGTGGGCGCAGGGGCAACACCTTGTGTGCTGCGGAGGTTTTGGCATGGGCGCAGGTCATTCCAAGGCAGGCAATGGGACCAGACGGATCTGTGTGCCAAGTGGATGAAAGCGGATGATGGTGGAAGATGTGATGATGAAATAGTGGGCGCAGGGGCCAAACCTTGTGCGCTGCAAGGTAGGGGAGCAGAATGCGGCAAGGGGAAGGCAATTGCCAACACGCCGTGATAAAATCTGCTCTTGGCGTGGGTGCAGGCTGCTGCGAAGAACGCAGCTGGCTCGTGCAGGTCCTTGTGCTGGCAAAAGATGCTGTTGACTGCCGAGGAGATAGAAGCTGTCAACAATGAGGTGGGCACAGGGGGGGAAACCACGTGCGCTACGGAAGTCTTGGCGTGGGCACAGGTCGTCACAGAATAGGTGATGCGGCTGGGCGGATCCTTGTGCCGAGCAGATGATGAAGAATCAATGAAGGCGGAGAGAGTATTGATGATTGAGTGGGTGTAGGGGCAAAACCATGTGCGCTTCAAAGTTTCGGCGTGGGTGCAGGTCGTCACGGAACAGATGATGCGACTAGGTGGATCCTTGTGCTGAGCAAACTATGAGAAACAGATGAAAGCGGGAAGGCAACTGATGCCTGAGTGGGCGCAGGGGCAAAACCAAGTGCGCTGTGAGGCAATGCCGACGATGATGTAGCGGAGGCTGATGAGAGGCAATTGGAGTAGTGGTGAGTGGTTGTGAGTGGTTGCAAGTGGTTGTGAGTGGTTACAAGTGGTTGCGAGTGGTTGTGAGTGGTTGCAAGTGGTTGTGAGTGGTTGCGAGTGGTTACGATTGGTTGTGATTTCTTGTGAATGGTTGCATGTGGTTGTGAGTGGTTGTAAGTGGCTGCGAGTGGTTGCAAGTGCTTGCAAGTTGTTGTGAGTGGTTGTGAGTGGTTGCGAGTGGTTGCGAGTGGTTGCGAGTGGTTACGATTGGTTGTGAGTGGTTGCAAGCGGTTTGCAAGTGGTTGCGAGTGGTTGTAAGTGATTGCAAGTGGTTCCGAGTGGCTGCGAGTGGTTGCGAGTGGATGCAAGTGGTTACGCATGGTTGCGAGTGGTTGCAAATGGTTGCGAGTGGTTGCAAGTGATTGCAAGTGGGTGCAAGTGGTTGGGAGTGGTTGCGAGTGGTTGCGAGTGGTTACGAGTGGTTGCGAGTGGTTGCGAGTGGTTGTGAGTAGTTGTGAGTAGTTGAGAGTGGTTGCGAGTGGTTGGGAGTGGTTGTGAGTGGTTGCGAGTGGTTGCGAGTGGTTACGAGTGGTTGCGAGTGGTTGCGAGTGGTTGTGAGTAGTTGTGAGTAGTTGAGAGTGGTTGCGAGTGGTTGGGAGTGGTTGTGAGTGGTTGCGAGTGGTTGCGAGTGGTTACGAGTGGTTGCGAGTGGTTGCGAGTGGTTGTGAGTAGTTGTGAGTAGTTGAGAGTGGTTGCGAGTGGTTGGGAGTGGTTGTGAGTGGTTGCGAGTGGTTGCGAGTGGTTGCGAGTAGTTGTGAGTGGTTGCGAGTGGTTGCGAGTGGTTGCGAGTGGTTCCAAGTTGTTGCAAGTGGTTGCGAGTGGTTGCAAGTGGTTGCAAGTGGTTGCGAGTGGTTGGGAGTCATTGCGAGTGGTTATGAGTGGTTGCGAGTGGCTGCGAGTGCTTACGAGTGGTTGGGCGTGGTTGCAAGTGGTTGCGAGAGGTTGCAAGTGATTGCAAGTGGTTGCAAGTAATTGTGAGTGGTTGCGAGTCGTTGCGAGTAGTTGCGTGTGGTTGCGAGTGGTTGCGAGTGGTGGTGAGTGGTTGTGAGTGGTTGCAAGTAGTTGCGAGTGGTTGCATGTGGTTGCGAGTGGTTATAAGTGGTTGCAAGTGGTTGTGAGTCACTGCGAGTGGTTGTAAGTGGTTATAACTGGTTGCGGGTGGTTGCGAGTGGTTGCGAGTGGTTGCGAGTGGCTGTGAGTGGTTAAGAATGGTTGTGAGTAGTTGCGTGTGGTTACGATAGGTTGCGAGTGGTTGCGAGTAGTTGCAAGTGGTTGTGAGTGTTTCTGAGTGGTTGCGAGTGGTTGTAAGTGCTTGCAAGTGGTTGTGAGTGGTTGTGAGTGGTTGTGAGTGGTTGTGAGTGGTTCCGAGTGGTTATGAGTGCTTGCAAATGGCTGTAAGTGATTTCGAGTGGTTGTGAGTGGTTGCAAGTGGTTGTGAGTGGTTGCAGGTGGTTGTGAGTGGTTGGAAGTGGTTGCAAGTGGTTGCGAGTGGTTGCGAGTGGTTGCGAGTGCTTGTGAGTGGTTGCGAGTGGTTGCGAGTGGTTGCGAGTGGTTGCAAGTGGTTGCGAGTGCTTGTGAGTGGTTGCGAGTGGTTGCGAGTGGTTGCGAGTGGTTGCAAGTGGTTTTGTGTGGTTGCAAGTGGTAGCGAGTGGTTGGGAGTGGCTTCAAGTGGTTGCAAGTGGTTGCGAGTGGTTGCATGTGGTTGCGAGTGGTTGCAAGTGGTTGCGAGTGGTAATGCGACAAATGGACCATAGACGAAGTGAAAAGCTGACCAAAGCACCATTGAAACCGTGATACTGTGACCTAAGAAGCAAATACACAATGAATGTGTGACCAAAGCACCATTGAAACAGTTATAATGTGACGTAAGCACTATAGGCACAGTATAAGTGTGATAAAAGCACCATTGAAACAGTGATAATGTGACGTTAGCACGATAGACACAATGAAAGTTTGACAAAAGCATAATTCAGACAATGATAACATTACAAAAGCATCACAGACACAGTGCAAGTGTGACCAAAGCACCATTGGAAAAGTCATCATGTGACCAAAGCAATATAGACACGTTGAAAGTGTAACCAATTGACCACAAAAGCTGTGATAACATGACCTTAGCACCATGGATACATTGAGAGTGATCAAAGCACCATTCAAACAGTGATAATGTGACCATTGCACCATACAGACAGGGAATGTGTGACCAAAACACCATTGACACAGTGATAATGTAACCAACAAAACACATACACATTGAAAGTCTGACCATGGCTCCATTGAAACAGTGATAATGTGACCATTGCACCATACAGACAGGGAATGTGTGACCAAAACACCATTGACACAGTGATAATGTAACCAACAAAACACATACACATTGAAAGTCTGACCATGGCTCCATTGAAACAGTGATAATGTGACCTCAGTACTTTAGACATTGTGAAAGTGTCGCCAACACACCTTTGAAATAGAGATAATGAAACCAAAGCACCACAGACATGTTGAAACTCTAACTAAAGAACCATTGAAACAGTTTTCATGTGACTTAAGCACCGGGGAAACACCAAATATGTGAACAAAGAACAATGGAAACAGTGATAATGTAACCAAGACCATAAACACAATGAAGATGTGACCAAAGCACCATTGAAACAGTGATGATGCGACCAAAGCACCATAGACACAGTGAAGGTGTGACTAAATCACCATTGAAATGGTCATTAATTGACCAAATCTCCATAGCAAATAAAAGTGTGACCAAAGCACCATTGAAACAATGACAATGTGACATCAGCACCATAGGCACAGTGATAATGTGACCAAAGCACCATTGAAACGGTGATAATGTGACCAAAGCGCCGTTGACACTCAAAAGTGTGACCAAACCACCAATAAACAAGTGCAATTGTGATTCAAGCACCATAGACACATTGAAAGTGTGACCAAAACTCCATTGAAACAGTGGTAGTGTGACCAAAGCACCACACACACTGTGAAAGAGTCACCAAAGCACCATTAAACGATTGATTATGTGACTTAAGCATGACCAACATAGTGAAAGCGTGACCCAAGCACCATTGAAACAATGAAAATGTGACCAAAGTACCTTAGACACCGTGAGACTGCGACCAAAGTACAACTGAAACTGTTAACATGGGATGCAAGCATCATAGACACTAATGTGTGACCATATAACCACAGAAACAATGATAATGTGACCAAAGCACCATAGACAGAGTGACAGTGTAACCAAAGCTCCATTTACAACAATGACAACGTGACCTACACACCACGGACAGAGTGAGAGTGTGACCAAAGCACAATTGAAAGAGTGGTAATGTGACCAAAGCACCATAGACACGCTGAAAGTGTGACCAAAGCACCATTGAAACATTGATAATGTAACCTAGCACCATAGACACAGTGAACATGTGACAAAAGCACCATTGAAGTATGAGAATGAGACCTAAGCACCATAGACACAGTGAAAGTACATCAAAAGCACCATTGAAACAGTGATAACGTGACCAAAGTACCATACATACATAAATGTGTGACCAAAGTACCATTTACTCAGAAATAATGTGACCTAAGCACCATAGACATAGTGAAAGTGTGCCAAAAGCACCATTAAAACAGTGATAATGTCACCAAAGCACCATAGACAGAGTGAACATGTGACCAAATTACCATTTAAACAGTGATAATGTGACCAAAGCACCATAAACACAGTGGATGTGTGACAAAAGAAGTATTGAAATAGTGAAAATCGGACCTAAGCACCATAGAACTAGTGAAATTGTGACTAGAGCTCCATTGAAACTGTATTAATGTAAAACAATCACCATAGACACAGTGAATGTGTGACCAAAGCACCATTGAAACAATAAAAATGTGAATTGAGCATCATAAACATAGTGAAAAGAAGAATTAAGTACCATTAAAGCAACGACAATGTGACCAAAAGCACCATAGACAATGTGAACGTCTGACCAAATCACCATTGAAACTCTGATATTGTGACCTAAGCATCATACTCACATAAAACATGTGACCAAAGTACCATTGAAACAATGATAATGTATTTAACGCACCATAGACACGCAAAACTGTGACCAAAGCACAATTGAAACAGTGATAATGTGACCTAAGCACCATACACACAGTGAAAGTGTGACAAAAGCGCAATAAAAATGGTGACAATGAAACCTAAGCACCATCGACAGAGTGAAATGGTGACCAAAGCACCATTGGAATAGTTGTAATGTGACCAGAGCACCATAGACAAACTGAACGTTTGACCAAATCACCATTGAAACAATGATAGTGTGACCAAAGCACCATATACACAGAATATGTGTGATTAAAACACCATTGAAACAGTGATAATGTCACCAAAGCACAAAGGACACAGTGAAAGTAAGACAAAAGCACAATTGAAACAGTAATAACATGACCAGAGCAGTATGCCAACGTGAACGTGTGACCAAAGCACCATTGAGACAGTAATAATGTGACCTAAGCACCATAGGTAAATTGAAAATGTGACAATAGCACCATTGAAACAGTGATAATGTGATCAAACTACCATACAAATAGTGAAACTATGACAAAAGGAGCATTGAAGCAGTGATAATGTGACCAAAGCACCATGGTAACGTGAAAAGTGACCAAAACACCATTGAAGCAGCAATAATGTGACCTAAGCACCATAAACACGGTGATTGTGTGACCAAAGCACCATTAAAATAGTTTTGGTGTAACCTAAGCACCATAGATACAATGAAAGTGTCACCAAAATACCATGAAAACTGTGAATATGTGACCTAAGCATTGTAGACAGAGGCAAAGTGTGACCAAAACACCATTGAAACTGTGAAAACGAAACCAAAGCACCATACACGCCCAAAATGTTTGACCAATGCACCATTGAAACAACGTAAATGTGACCTTAACGCCATAGACACGGTAATGGTATCTTAAAAGAACCATTGGAACGGTGATAGTGTGACCTGGGTATCATATACAGAGAAAACGTGTTACTAAAGCACCACAGAACGAGTGATAATGCAACCAAAGCACCACTGACACAGCGATAATGTAACCAAAGCACCATAGACAAATAGATGTGACCAAAGCACCATTGAAACAGTTATAATGTGACCCTAGCACCACAGAAACAATAAAAGTGTTACCAAAGCACCATTAAATCCTTGACAATGTGACCTAAGCATCAAAGACGCGGTGAAACTGTGACCAAAGCACCATTGAAATAGTGATAATGTGAGCAACGTACCATAGACATAGTGAAAGTATGACAAAAGCCCCATTAAGACAGCGCTAATGTGACCAATGTACCACGTTAACATGAAAGTATGACAACGGCACCACATAAATAGTGATAATGTGACCTAAGCACCATATACAAAGTAAAAGTGTGACCAAAGCAATACAGGAACAGTGATAATGTGGCCTAAGCACCATAGACACAGTGAAAGTGTGACAAAGGCATCATTGGAACGGTGATAATGTGACCTAAGCAACATAGATACAAGGAAAGTGTGACTAAAGCACAATTGAAATGGTGATAATGTGACGAAAACACCATAGACACAGTAAAAGCATGACCAAAGCACCAGTGAAACATGATAATCCAACAAAAGCACCAAAGAAACAGTATGAATATGACCAAAGCACAATTGAAACAGTGAAAATGTGACCAAAGCACCATGGAAAAAGTGAAAGTATAACCACATCACCATTGAAACATTGATAATTTGATAGAAGTGCCATAGACATTGTGAACGGTAACCAAAGCACAACTAGAAGAGTGATTATGTGACCAACGATCCATAGACACAGTGAAAGTGTGACCAAAGTACCATTGAAACAGTGATCATAACACCTAAGCACCGTATACACAGTAAACATGTGACCAAATCACCATTGAAGCAATGATAATGTGACCTGCGCACCATAGACACAGTGAAGGTATGACCAAAGGACCATTAAAACAGTGATAACATGACATGAGCACCGTAGACGCAATGACCATGTGATAAAACCATTCTTGAAACAACAATAATGTGAGCAAAGCACCATTGACATAGTCAATGTGTGACCAAAGGACAAGTGAAACAGTGACATTGTGACCTAAGTACAATGGAAAGAGTAAATGTGTGACCAATTGACTATTGAAACCATTGATATGACCAAAGCATCATATAGACATAAATGTGTGATCCAAATACCTTTGAATCGGTGTTAATGTGTCATAAGAACCACAGATACAGTGAACGTGTGACAAAATAATCATTGCACTGGTGATAATGTGACCTAAACACCATAGACACAGTAAACTTGTGACCAAAGCACCATTAAAACAATGATTATGTGACAAACGCATCATATACACAGCAAAAGTGTGACCAAAGCACAATAGAAAGAGTGATGACAAGACCTTAGCACTAAAGACACAATGAAAGTGTTTCCAAAGCACCATTGAAATGGTCATAATGTGACCATACCACCATAGACACAATAACGTGACCAAAGCATCATGGGAATAGTAATAATGTGACATAAACACCGTAAACACGGTGATCTTTTGACTATAGCACCTTTTCAGCATTGATAATGTGACATAAGAACTATAGACACAACGAGTGTGACCAAAGCACCATTGAAATAGTGATAATGTGATCAAAACATCATAAACACAGTGAAGGTGTGACCAAAGCACCATTGCAACAGTGATAATGTGACCAAACCACCATAGACAAAGCAAACGCGTAACCAAATCACCATTGAACGGTGATGATGTCACCACCAAAGTGCCATAGACATAGTAGAAGTGTAACCAAAGCAGCGTTGTAACAGTGACACTGTCACCTAAGGATCAGAGGTAGAATGAGAGTTTCACAAAAGCACCATTGAAACAACGATGATGTAATGAAAGCACCATAGACAATGTGAAAGTGTGACCAAATCACCATTGAAGTAGTGATAATGTGACCAAAGCACCATAGACACATTGAAAGTATGAGCAAAGCATCCTTGAAACTGTGGTAGTGTGACCAAAGCACCATAAACACAATAGAAATGAAACCAAAGCAACAATGAAATAATTATAACGTGACCTAAGTATCATAGACACAGTGAACATGTGACCTACGCAACATTGAGACAGTGGTAATGTGACATAAGCACCATAGACACAGTTAAAGGGTGACCAAAGCACCATTGAAATAGTGAGAATGTAGCCAAGATACTATACACTATAAATGTGTCACCAAAGTACTGTTGAAATAGTGCGAATGTGATCGAAGTACCATAGAAAGTGTGAAAGAGTGACCATAGCACCATTGAAACGGTGGTAATGTGATCAATCCACCATAGACATAGTGAAAGTATACCCAAAGCACCATTGAAACATTGATAATGTCACATAAGCACCATATACACAGTGAAAGTGTGACCAAAGAACCATTGCAAAAGTGATGATATGACCTCAGCACCATAGACACAATGTAAGTGTGACCAAAGCACCATTGAATAAGTGATAGGGTAGCCATACCACCATAGACACAATGAAAATGACACCAAAGCAACATTGAAACAGTGATAATGTGACCAGAGCATCATAGACATTTTGAAAGTGTGACCAAAGCACCATTGAAACAGTCATAGTGTGACAAAAGCACCATACACACGGTGAAACTGTGACCATTGAAACTCCACAGTGTGACAAAAGTACCATACACACGGTGAAACTGTTACACATTGAAACTGCGATGATGTGACCAAAGCACCATACACACGGTGAAACTGTGACCACGTCCACGCGCTGCGATCCTCCCTACGTGCCAATGATCCACTCTCCACATCCACGACCAACACTACGGAGAAGCCCAAGAGGGCAATCCACGGTGAAGCCTACGTTGTGGGACCCGCAAAGCAAGAAACCAGGAACAATGTGGAGCAACGAAGCCTTCCGCACCTCACACCATGCTCTCGGTGGCTGAGGCTTCACACCCTGCATCGCCCACCCTAGTCCTGGTACTTTATCTAGACCTAGGTAGTACTTAACTAGAAGTAGTAGACTATTGCACCTTTGCCTCTACTATTCTCAATCATTGTTCATCTCTCATGTATCGATCCAGTTTGTCTCTCATGCTTGCCTTCCCAGCTATGGCACTCGCTCATTCGCTTCCCTCACTTTCCTTTCCTTGCCCGCACTACATAGCTGAGACTTGGCCCGCTGCCTTGCCCGCTTCTTGCTAGTGTGGCAAACATCCTCCACGTCTTAGCACCCGTATTTCAAGTACTGGGCCCATACTTCTGCCACGACCATCGTTTCTTCTGCCCGCGCCTTGGTGCTGTGTTACTATTCCTATTCGGCCGTACCTTGCGCCTCGACACTGCAACCAAGTACGTTGCTCCATCGCCTCCGCTCTGTCGCTCCTTCATCAACTTATCAGCAATCTTTCTCTTGCCGACTTTCTTCTACCACCACGCCGTTCAGTCTGTGATGTCAGCAGGTTGACCGCAATGCGCAGCTTTGCCATAGCTTCCATTTCCCCGCATCGGCACTTTTGAGACATCCGCTCAGCACTTCAGTCTCTTGCCATGGTATCACAACAATGGGAAATAACCTACATCAGCTACCGCTCTCTTCGCAATTCTGATGCCTGAACCGCCACGCCGAGCCCCGCCGTCGCCTATCAAACCGCGCCGTTGATCCAAACCAGCCAATTCACCGTTGCCTCCCTCCTGCAAGATCCATGACAATGTGTATGGTCACAACAACAAAGACATTGCAGCCAGTGCGCATCGACCCCCTCCTGCTGCCTAAAATGCATCTGCTAGCAGATGTCTCCTGCGTAGCAGCAGCATTGCCCTCCACAGCAGCAGTCATTCTACACAAGCATTTGTCCATCAGTAGCAACAGCATCTCAGCAATCAGCAAATGTCATCTTTGCCACTGATCAACACCTCATGTCCTTAACCATGAGACTCTCTCAACACAAGCACGTTGCTCTTGGATATCTTCTTATTGGGCTCGCAGCCTTTGTCGGCTACATCCCTCACCTAAACTACACCCTCACCCTCGATCTCGCCTGCTCTGGAATCAAATTACCATTGAAAGAGTTGTAATGTGACCAAAGCATCATAAACACAGTGAAAGAAGGACCAAAAAACGATTGAAATGGTGATGATGTGACCAACTCACCATGGACACATGGAAATTGTAGCCAATGTATCATTGAAACAGCTATGATATGACCAGGGCATCATAGACACAGTGAAAGTGTGACCAAAGCACCATTGAAAGAGTGATAATTTGACTTAACACGTACACACACAGTGGAAGTTTGACCAAAGTATCATTGAAAAAAAGCTAATGTGGGAGCCCTATGTATCAAGAAGAAAGGACAAAGAACTTCAATACGTAGTGGCACGGTGTGGCTACTATGCACACCGAACAACCAAACTAGGCATATGTCACTGACCATGACCAAGGAATTTCAGCATGGGTGGTCAACGCTCACAACCCGTAACACGTGTCACAAATGGTCAGAGGGGGAAACAATGGTTTTGGAATATTAGTTTTCAACTAGCAAGTACAATGACCTCTAATAAGTAGTAGCACTGTTTGGCTACCGTGCACAATGACCGGCCAAAGTAGGCATATGTACTGCCTTTGACCAAAGAAATCCGGTGTGTGTGGTCCACGTTGACAACTCATAATACGAGTCACAAATGGTCAGAGGGGGGGAGAATGGGTTGGGAATACCAGGTATCAACTAGCAAGGTGTTTATGTCACATCTGTACTATTTCAATGGCTCCTTGACCACGTTTTCACTGTGTCTATGGTGGCTTGGTCACGTTGTCACTCTTTTAATGGTGCTTTAATGACACTTTCAATATGTTATGGTCCATACGTTATAATAACACTGTTTCAACTGTGCTTTGGTTACACGTTTACTTTTTCTATGGTGCTTAGGTTACATTGTTGCTATTGAATGGTGTTTTGGACACACTTTCACTAAGTCTATTTTCACATTTTTGCTGTTTCAATGGTGCTTTGGGCACACTTTCACCGTGTCTATGGTTCTTCCGTCACATTATCACTGTTTGAATGGTGCGTTGCTCACGCTGCCATTATGTCTACGGTAAGTAGGTCACATTATCACTGTTTCAATGATATTTTGGTCACACATATACTATGTCTATGGTGCTTTGGTGACATTATCATTATTTCAATGGTACTTTGGTTACGCTTTTGTTGTGTTTATGGTGCTTTGGTCACATCATCGCAGTTTCAATGTGTAATTTGGTCACACATATTGTTTCTACAGTGCTTATGTCATATGAGCACTGTTTCAATATAAGTTTGGTCAGATTTCCACTTCAATGCTGTGCTTAGGTTACATTATCACTGGTTCAATGCTGCTTTGGTCACATTGTTGTGTCTATGGTGCTTTGGTCATGTTATCACCGTTTCAATGGTGCTTAGGTCACCATTTCACTATGTCTATGGTGCTAAGGTCACATCTTCACTGTTTGAATGGTGCTTTGGTCACACTTTCACTATTTCTAAGATGCTTTCATCACATAATTACAGTTTGAATGGTGGATTGGTCACCCTTTCACTATGTCTATAGTTCTTACGTTAAGTTATCACTGTTTCAATTGTGCTTTGGTCACACTTTCACCGTGTCTATGGTGTTTATGTCACAGTACCAATGTTTCAATGGTGCTTTGGTCACATTTCTTTGTATCGATGGTACTTTGGTGACATTATCACTATTTCAATGGTGCTTTGGTCACATTTTCACTGTGTTTATGGTGTTGAGGTCACATTCTCTTCTTTTCAGTGGTGCTTTGGTCACACTTTAACGTTGTCATGGTGCTTTGGTCACATTATCACTCTTTTAATGGCGCTTTTGTCACAATGTCACCGTGTCTATGGTGTTTCAATTGTGCTATGGTTACACTTTCACTGTATCATAATTTCAATGGTGCTTTGGTCACAGTAGCACTATTTCAATGGTGCTTTGGTCACACTTCCATTGTGCTCATGTAATGTTATGACTGTTTTCATGGTGCTTTGGTAACACTTTCACCGTGTCTATGGTGTGTATGTCACGTTATCATTGTTTCAATGTTGCTTTGGTCACAGTTCTATGTGTCTAGAATGTTTTGGTCAATTTATCACTATTTTTGGTACTTTTCCATCACTTTCACTGTGTCTATGGTACTTGGGTCACGTTATCACTGTCTCAATGCTTCTTTGGTCACACTTTCACTGTATCTATGGTTCTTTGGTCACATTATCAATGTTCCAATGGTGTTGTGGTCACAATTTCACTGTGTATATGGTGTTTTGGTCACATTATAACTATGTCAATGGTACTTTCGTCACATTGTACCGTGTCTATGGTGCCTTGGTCATATTCTTGCTGTTTGAGTGGGACTTCGGTCATACCTTCACTATGTCTATGGTGCGTAGGTCACACGTTTATGTTTCCATGATGCTTTGGTCACATTATCACTATTTCAATTGTGCTTTGCTCACACATTCACTGCTTCTATCGTGGCCAGGACGTTATTGCTGTGTTGATGGTACTTTCGTTACACTTTATTCTGTCTTTGGTGCTTTGGTCACATTATCACCATTTCAATGGTGCTTTGCTCACACGTTTACTATGTCTATGGTGCTAAGGTCACCGTATCACTATGCCAATGGTGCTTTGGTCGGATGTTCATTATGTCTATGGTGCTTGGGTCACATCAACACTGTCCCAATTATGCTTTAGTCACATGTACACTGTGTCTATGGTACTTTGGTCACATTATCACTGTTTAAATGGTGCTCTGGTCAGTTTTTCACAAGTTATATGGTACTTTCTTCACATTATCACTGTTTCAATGGTGTTTTGGTCACACTATCACTGTCTCTATGGTGCTAAGGTCACATTGTCCCTATTTAAATGGTGCTTGGGTCACACTTTCTATGTCTAATGTGCTTTTGTCACATTGTGGCGGTTTCAATGATCATGTGGTGACACGATTACAGCATATATGGTGCTTAGGTTACATTATCACTGTTTCAATGGTGCTTTGGTCACACTTACACGTTGCCATGCTGCTTTGGTAACATAATCACTGTTTCAATGGTGCTTTTGTCAAATGTTCATTGTGTATGTCGTGCTTAGGTCACATTATCACTCTTTCAACTGTGCGTTTGTCCCACGTTTATGTGTTTATGGAGCGTTGGTCACATTTTAACTGTTCTAATAGTACTTTGGTCACACGTTAACTTTGTGTATGGTGCTTTGGTCACATTATCGCTATTTCACTACTTTCTTTTTGACAATTTCACTTGGTTTATGGTGTTTTTGTCATATTATTACTATTTCATGGGTGGTTTGTCACGCTTTTACAGTGTCTATGGTGGGTTTGTCACATTATCACTGTTTCAATGGTGCTTTTGTCCCAATTTCACTATGTATATGGTGCTTAGGTCACATCATCACTATTTCAATGGTGCTTTAGTCACACTTTCACCGTGTCTATGGTGGGTTGGTCACATTAGTACTAGTTCAATGGTACTTTGGTCACCCTTTCACCATGTCTATGGTGCTTTGGTCAAATTATCACTGTTATATAAGTACTTTGGTCACACATTCAGTGTGTCTATTGTTCTTAGGTCACATTATCCCTATTCCAATGATGCTTTGGTCACATTTCACCGTGTCTATGGTGCTTAGGTTGCATTATCAATGTTCCATTAGTGCTTTGGTCACGCTTTCATTTTGTCTATGGTCCTTAGGTCACATTATCACTGTTTAAGTGGAACTTTGGTCACACTTTCACGTTGACATGGTGCTTCGGTCACGTTATCACTGTCTTCATGGTGCTTTGTTATACTTTCACTGTGTCTTGGTGCTTTCGGCACATTATGACATTATTTCAATGGTGCATTGGTCACAGATTCACAGTGTCTATGATGCTTATGTCACATTATCACCAATTTAATGGTGCTTTTGTCACACTTTTCCTGTGTCCATGGTGCTTAGGTCACATTACCACCGTTTTGATGGTGCTTTGGTCACACTTTATTTGTATATGGTGCTTAGGTTACATCATAACTGGTTCAATGGTTCTTTGGTTACACTTTTTCTTTCCCTATGACACATATGTCACACTATCACTGTTCCGATGTGCCTTTAACATAGCATCACTTTGTCTATGCTGCTAAGGTCACATTTGCATTGTTTCAATTCTGCGTTGGTCACATGGTTTCTGCGTCTAAGGTGCTTTGGTCACATAATCACTATTTCAACGGTGTTTTGGTCACACGTTCACTCTACCTACGTGGCTTAGGTCACATCTTCACTATTTTCATGGTAATTTGGTCAAGATTTCATTATATCTATGGTGCTTAGGTCACATTATCACTGTGTCCATTGTTATTTGGTCACAAATTCACCGTGTATATGGTGCTTAGGTCATATCATCATTGTTTCAATGGTGCTTTGGTCACACTTTGAGGTTGCCACGCTGCTTTGGTCACATTATCACTATTTCAATGGTACTTTTGTCACAGTTACACGTTGTCTATGGTCCTTTTGTCACATTATCACTATTTCAATTGTGCTTTTGTCACACTTTCACTTTACCTATGGTGCTTAGGTCACATTATCACTGTTTCAATGGTGCTTTGGTCACACTTTCACGTTGCCATGGGGCTTTGGTCATATTATCACTGTTTCAATTGTGCTTTTGTTACACGTTCACAATGTCTATGATGCTTTTGTCACATTATCACTGTTTCAATGTTGCTTTAGTCATACATCTTCTATGTCCATGGTACTTTGGTCACATTATTACCGTTTCAGTTGTGGTTTGCTCAAACTTTCACTATGTCTATGGTGCCTTGGTCACACTACCATTGCTTCAATGGTGCGTTGGTCACCATCACACTGTGTTGATGGTGCTTAGGTCTCATTAGCACTGTTTTCATGGCACTTTTGTCACACCTTCACTGTGTCTATGGTGTTCATGTCACGTTATTACTCTTTCAATGGTGCTTTTGGCATAGTTTTATGTGTCCATGGTGCCTTTGTTACATTGTCACTGTTTCAATGGCACTTTGGCCACACTTTTGATGTGTCTCTGATGCTTAGGTCACACTATCACAGTTTCAATGGTACTTTGGTCATAGATTCACGTTGTCTATGGTGCTTTTGGTCACATTGTCACTGCTTTGGTCACACCTTCACGGTGTCTATGGTGATTGTTTCACATTACTACTGTTTCAATGGTGCTCTGGTCACACATTCACTGGTTCTATGGTGCTTAGGTCATATTATCACTATTTCATTACTTTTTTTGTCACACTTCTATTGTGTTTACTTTGCTTTGGTCCCATTTTCACTGTTTCAATGCTATTTTGGTCACACATTGACTCTGTATGTGTTGCTTTGGTCACGTTAATTTCGTTTTAATGGTGCCTTTGTCACACTTTCACTATGTCTATGGTGCTTATGTCACATTATCTCCAAGTCAATGGTGCTTTGGTCACAGTTTTACGTATTTATGGTGCTTGGGTCACATTACCACTGTTTCAATGGTACTTTGGATGTACTTTCATCGTGCCCATGGTGCTTAGGTCACACTAGCATTGTTTCAATGGTGCGTTGGACACACCTTCACTGTGTCTATGGTGCTAACTGGCATTATCACTATTTCAACGGTGCTTTGGTCACACTTTCAGCATATCTATGGTGCTTTGGCCACGTTATCACTGTTTCAATTGTGTTTCGGTCAAACGTTCACTGTGTCCATGGTGCTTTGTTCACATCATCACTGTTTTCAATAGTGCTTTGGTTACACATTCTTTGTGTCTACGGTGCTTTGGTCACACAATCATTGTTTCCATGGTTCTTTGGTCATACTTCACTGTCTATGGAGCTCATGTCCAATTTTCACCTTTTCAATGGTACTTTCGTCGCAGTTTCACATTGTTTAATGTACTTTGGTCACATTATCGCTGTTTCAATGGTGCTTTTGTCACGCTTGCAGTGTGTTGGTCGTACTTAGGTCACATAATTGCCCTTTTCATGGTGCCTTTATCACACTTTCACGATGGTTGTGGTACTCTGGTCACACTTCCGTTGTTTCAATGGGGTTTTGATAAGACTTTCAATGTGTTTATGGTGTTTGAATCACAATTTCGCTTGTTATTCGGTGCTTTTGTCACACTTTTTAGTGGCTACGGTGCTTTTGTCACATTATCACTGTTCCACTGGTAGGTTGGTCACATTATCAAAGTTTCAATGGTGCTTTGGTCAGATTTTCACTGTGTCTATAGTGCTCGAGCCATATTATCACTGTTTCAATGGTACTTTCGTCACAATTTTGCTGTGTCTACGGTGCTTAGGTCTCGTCATCATTGTTTCAATGGTACTTTGGTCACACTTTCACTATGTCTATGGTGGTGCTGTAACATTATCACTGTTTCAATGGTGCTTTTGGTCACACTTCCACTGTTTCAATAATTCTTAATCATATTATTAGTGTTTCAACTGTGATTTGGTAGTACGTATATCGTATCAATGGTGTTTTGGTCACATCACCACTCTTTCAGTGGTGCTTTGGTCAAACTAGCATTGTGTCTCTGGTGCTTTGGTCACATTATCACCGGTTTAATGGTCATTTGGTCACACTTTCACTGTGTCTACGGCACTTAGGTCAGATCATCATTGATTTAATGGTGCTTTGGTCACACGTTTATGTGTTTTTGGTGCTTTGGTTACATTTAGTGCGTATGTCACCTTATCACTGTTTCAATGGTGCTTTGGTCACACTTTCACTGTGTCTTAACGATAATGTCACATTGTCACAGTTTCAATGGTCATCTGGCCACATCTTCAATGTGTCTATGGTGCTTTGGTTATTACTACTTTTATGGTGCTCTGGTCATGCATTCAGCATGTCTATGGTGCTTAGGTCACATAATCAGCGTTTCAATGGTGCTTGGGTCTAGCTTTCACTGTGTCTACCATGCTTAGGTAACATCATCATTATTTCAATTTAACTTTGGTCACGCTTTGATTCTGCCTGTGGTCCCTTGGTCACATTACCACTATTTTAACAGTGCTTTGGTCACACTTTCACTGTCTCTATGGTGCTTTTGGTCACATTATCAATGTTTCACTGGTACTGTGGTCAAACATTCACTGTGTATATGGTGCTTTGGTCACGTCTCTGCTTCAATGGTGCTTTGGTCACACTTTAGTTGTGTCTATGGTGCTTATGTCACATTATGTTTGCTTGAATGGTGCTTTGGCCATACTTTCAATGGGTATATGGCGTTTTGGTCACATTATCACTGTTTCAATGGTATGTTGGTCAAATTTTATCTGTGTCCATAGTGCGCATGTCACCTTATCACTGTTTCAATGGTGCTTTGGTCACACCTACACTGTTGCTATCGTTCTTTGGTCATATAATCACTGTTGTAATGGTGCTTTGGTCACAATTTCACTAATTATATAGTTCTCATGTCATATTATCACTGTTACAATGGTGATTTTCTCATGATTTTACTGTGTCTATGGTACTTTGGTTACATCATCACTCTTTCAATAATGCTTTAGTCACACTGTCACTATGTCTATGGTGCGTAAGTCACATGATCACGATTGAATTGGTCTTTTGGCCACACTTCCACTGTATACGGCGCTTAGGTAAAATAATCACTGGTTCAATGGCGCGTTGGTCAAATTGTTATATTTATATGGTCCTTTAGTTCCACTACCAAGTTTTCAATGGTGCTTTGGTCACGTATTTGCTGTGCCTATGGACCTTTGGTTACATTGTCACTGTTTCAATGGTGCTTTGGTCACACATTCTGTGTGTCTATGGTGCTTTAGTCGCATTATCGCTGTTTCAATGGTACTTTGGTGAAACATTCGTTGTGTCTTAGGAGATTTGGTCACATTATCACTGTTTTAATGGTGCTTTGGTCACACTTTCACTTTGTCTATGACGCTTATGTCTCATGATCGCTGTTTCAATGGTGCTTTGGTCACATTTTCACCGTGTCTATGGTGCTTATGTCATATCGTCACTATTTCAATGGTGCTTTTGTCACACTTTATTGTGTCTGTGGGACTGAAGTCACATTATCACTTCCTGAATGGTGCTTTGGTCACATTGTCACTGTGTCCATGGTGCTTTGGTCACGTTGTCACTGTTTCAATGACGCTTTGGTCACACGTTTACCGTGCCTACGGTGTTTAGGTCACATTGTGACTGCTTCAATGGTGCTTTGGTCACACTTTCACTGTGACTATGATACGTTGGTCACATTATCACTGTTTCCATGGTACTGTAGTCACCATTTCATTGTATCTATGGTGCTTGGGTCACACTTCAGAGGTGTCTATGGTGCTTAGTCACATTGCCACTATTTCAATGGTAATTTGGTCACACTTTCACTGTGTCTATGGTGCTTAAGTCACATGCTCATTGTTTCAATGGTGCTTTGGTCACGTTCTCACTGCGTCTATGGTACTTTGGTCACATCATTGCTGGTCAATGGTGTTTCGGTCAAACTTTCACTGTGTATATGGTGCTTTCGTCACATTGTCACAGTTTCAATTGTTATTTGGTCACACTTTTACTGTCTCTGTGGTGCTTCAATCACACTTTCACAACTTAAATGGTTCTTTGGTCAAGCGATCAGTGTGTCTATGTTGTATAGGTCATATTGTCACTGCTCTAATGGTGCTTTGGTCACAGTTTCATTGTGTTTTTGGTGCTTTTGTTACATCATCACTGTTCGAATGGCGCTTTGGTTACACTTTACTTGTGTCTATGGTGTTTAGGTTATATCATTGTTGTTTTTATGGTGCGTTGGTCATGCTTTCACAGTGTTTATGGTGCTTTGGTCACATTATCACTCTTTAAGTGGTCTTTTATTAAAATGTTTATTGTGTCTATGGTGCTTAAGTCACATAGACACAGTTTCAATGGTGCGCTGGTCACACTTTCACTACTTCTAAGGTGCATTTGTCAAATTATTGCTATTTGAATGGTACTCTGGTCACACATTCACTGTGTCTATGGTGCTTTGGAGACATTTTAAGTGTTTCAACTGTGCTTTGGTCACACGTTTTCTATGTTTATGGTGCTTTGGTCATATTATCGTTGTTTCAATGGCGCTTTCGTCAAACGTTATCTGTGTCTATGGTGTCTAGGTTACATTATCACTATTTCCATAGTGTTTAGCTCACACATTTACCAGGTCTATGGTGCTTTGGTCACGGTATAACAGTTTTAGTGATGCTTTGGTTACACTTCCAATACGTCAATTGTGCTTAGGTTGCATTATCACAATTTCAATGTTGCTTTAGTCACACTTTCACTAGGTCTATGGTACTTAGGCCACATTATCACATTTTCAGTGGTGCTTTGGTCATACGTTCACTAGATATATGGAATGAGGTCAGATTATCACTGTTTCAATGGTTCTTTGGTTACACTTTCACACTGTCTATGACGATTTTGTCACATTATCGATGTTTCAATGGTGCTTTGGTCACACTTCCACTGTTTCAGTAGTTCTTAAATCATATTATCACTGTTTAAATGGTTGTTTGGTCATACTTGTACCGTGTCTATGGTGTTTTTGTCGCATTATAACTCTTTCAATGGTGCTTTGGTCACACGGGCATTGTAACTATGGTGCTTGGGTCGCATTACCACTGTTTGAATGGTGCTTTGATCACACTGTGTCTATGGTGCTTAGGTGACATCATCATTGTAACAACAGTGCATTGGTCACATGTTTATGTGTCTATGGTGCTTTAGTTACATTCTAACCTTTTCAATGGTGCTTTGGCCACACTTTGAGTGTGTCTTAACGCCGAGGTTACACTGTCACAGTTTCAATGGTCATTTGGTCACATCTTCAACCTGTCTATGGTGTTTTGGTCACTTGTTACTATTTTCCTGGTGCTTTGGTCACGCATTCTGCGTGTCTATGGTGCTTGGGTTGCATTCTCACTATTTCAATGGTGATTTGGTCAAGGTTTCACTATGTCTATCATGCTCATGTAACATTCTCTTTATTTCAAGGGTGCCTTGATCACACTTTCACTCTCCCTATGGTCCCTTTGTGACATTACCACTGTTTCAATGGTGCTTTTGTCACACTTCCATGGAGCACATGGTACTTTTGGTTACATTATCAATAGTTCAATGGCAACGTGGTCAAACATTCTGTGTGTATAAGGTGCTTTGGTCACATCTCATCTTCAATTGTGCTTTGATCACACTTCAACGGTGTCTATGGTGCTCATGTCATAATATGACTGTTTCAATGGTGCTTTGGTCATATGTTCACTGTGTCTATGGAGCTTTAATCGCGCTTTCACTGTTTCAATGGTACTTTGGTCACCTTTTCTCCGTGTTCACAGTGCCTACGTCACCTTCTCACAGTTTCAATGGTGCTTTGGTCACTCATTCACTGTTTGTATGGTTCTTAGGTCATGTTAGCACTATTTTAATGGTGGGTTGGTCACACTTTCACTAATTATATGGTGCTTAGGTCATATTATCAATGTTACAACGGTGGTTTGCTCATAATTTGACAGTGTGACTTTGATTATATTATCACTATTTCAATAATGCTTTAGTCACACCATCACTATGTCTATGCTGCTTAAGTCACATTATCACTGTTTTAATGGTCTTTGCGTTACATTCTCTCTGTCTACGGTTCTTAGGTAGAATAATCACCAGTTCAATGGTGTGTTGGTAAACTTCTTATGTTTCTATGGTCATTTTGTTCCATTATCAAAATTTCAATGGTGCTTTTGTCACACTTTCAGTGTGCCTATGGTCGTTTGGTTACATTGTCACTGTCTCAATGTGACTTTGTTCATTATTTGAATGTGTCATGAGCTTTTGCCTCGTCATTCATCAGCAGCTGTGGCCAACACAAGGAGCTGCACGAGCTAGTTTCCTGCTTTGCAGCAGCCTGCTCACACGCCAACTGCCGATTTCTCATGGCGCGTTGGCTCTTGCCTTCCCCTTGCCGCATTCTATCCTCCTGCTTTGGTCGTACTGTCACCGTGTCTGTGGTGATTAGTTCATGTGACCAGTTTCTCAATAGTGCTTTGTTCACACTTCACTATGTTTATGGTTCCTATGTCATGTTATCAGTGTTTCAAAGAGTCTACAATGCTTATGTCACATTATCACTCTTTCAATGGTGCTTTGGTAACACTTTCACCATGTCTATAGTGCTTTGGTTACATTATCAAGGTTTTGATAGTGCTTTCATCACACGTTGACCGTGGTTATGATGCGTGTGTCACACTATCACTGTTTCAATGGTACTTTTGTCACTCTTTTACTGTGTCTACAGTGCTTAGATCACATTATCACTGTTTCCACGGTGTCTTGATCACACGTTTTTGTGTCGTTAGTGCGTTGGTCATATGACAACTATTTCAATGGTGTGATAATGTGACCAAAGCACCATCTACACAGTGACACTGTGACCAAAATACCATTGGAAATGAGAGAATGTGACCAAATCACCACATAAACAACCAAAGTGTGACCAACATACCATTGAAACAGTGCTGAAGTGACCAAAGGACCACGACAATGTGAAAACATGACCAAATAACCATTGAAACAGTGACGATGTAGCTCAAGCGCCATAGACATAATCAAAACTTGACACAAGCACCATTGAAACGATGATAATGTCAGCAAAGCACCATGGATACATAAAAGTGTGACCAAAGCACCATTAAAACAATGATTTTCTGACCTAAGCACCATAGACACACTAAAAGTGTGACCGAAGCACAATTGAAATAGTGAAAATGTGACCAAAGCAATACAGACGCATAACATATGACTAAGGGACCATTGAAGCAGTGATAATGTAACCACAGCACCAAAAACACAATGAAAGTGTGACCAACGTACCAATAAACAGTTACCGTGTGACCAAGGGACAATAGGCAGAGTGAAAATGTGACCAAAGCCTTGTTGAAATAGTGATAATGTGACCAAAGTATGATAGACACAGTGAAAGGTTGACCAAATCACCATTGAAAAACTGATATTGTGCTCTTAGCACCATAAACACAGTGAATACATGACCAAAGCACCACTCAAAAAGTGATAAGTTACCCAAGCATCATGGACGCATTGAACGTGTGACCAAAGTACCATTAAAACGGTGATGATAAGACCCAAGCATCATACACACTGTGAATGTGTGACCAAATCACCATCTAAAATGTGATAATGTAACTAAAGTACTGTAGACACAAAACATTGTGACCAAAGCACGATTGAAATAATGATGAGGTCATCAAAGCAACGTGGCCACAGTGACAATGAGACCAAAGCACAATTGAAACAGATATTACATGACATATGGGCCATGGGCACAATGAAAGTGTTATACAAGTACCACTGAAACAGTGATAATATGACAAAAGCACCATAGAAAGAGTGGAAGCATGATCAAAGCGCCATCGAAACAGTATAATGTGACCTAAAAACCATAGAAAATGCAAAAATGTGACCAAAGCACCAATGAAACAGTGATCATGTGACATAAGCACCATACAAACAATGAAATCGTGACCAAATCACCATTTCAACAGTAATAATATGACCTAAGCACCATAGACACTGTGAAAGTGTGACCAAAGTACCATTGAAAGGATGATAATGTGACCAAATCACCATAGGCATATAAACGCGTGTCCAACGTACCATTGAAATAGTGATAATGTTACCAAAGTACAAAAGACATAGTGAAGGTGTGGCCAAAGCACCATTGAAACACTTATAATGTGACCAGAGCACCATAGACAGTGAAAATATGACCAAAGGACTATTGAAACAGTTATAATGTGAATTAAGCAACATAGACACAATATGCGCGTGACCAAAGCACCATTGAAAAAGTGATAATGTGACCACAGTACCATAGCACAGTGAACATGTGACCAAAGCACCATTGTAACAGTGATAATGTGACCTTAGTATCATAGACACAGTGAAAGTGTGACCAACGCACCATTGAAACAGTGATAATGTGACCAAATCAACATAGAGAGAGTGAAAGTTAACCAAAGCACCATTGAAATAGTGATGATTTTACCCAAGCAGTAAAGACGCAGGGAAAGTGGGACCAAAGCACCATCGAAACAGTGATAATGTGACCAATGCACCATAGACACAGTGGAAGTGTGACCAAAGCACCATTGAAACATGAATAATGTGACCTAAGCTCAATGGACATTGTGAAAGTGTCACCAAAGCGCCATTGAAAGAGTGTTAATGTGACCTAAGCACCATAGACAGAGTGAAAAATGACCAAGGCACAAATGAAAATGTGAAATTGGGACCAAAGCACCATTGAAACAGTGACAATGTGACCTAGTCAGCATATATTCAAAGAAGGTGTGACCAAACCAAGACTAAACTGAGGGAATGTGACCAAAGTACCATAGAGACAATGAAGATAAGACCAAAGCACCATCAAGACAAAGATAAGTTGAGATAAGAGCCATAGATACAGTAGATGTATGACCAAGGCACCACTCAAACAGTGATAATGTGACCAATGCACCACTGACATAGTGAAATTGTGACCAAAGTACCATTGAAAGAGTGATAATGTACGGTAAGCACCACAGAAAAAGTGAACGAACGATCAAAGCACCATATCATAAGTGACATTGTGACATAAGAACAATAGACACAATGAACGTGTAACCAACAAACCACTGAAATTGTGATATTGTGACAAAAGCACCATTGAAACAGTGATCATGTAAACAAAGAACCATATGCACAGTGCAAGTGTGACCAATGCACCATTGAAATAATGCTGAAGAGGCCTAAGCACCCTAAACACAGCGAAAGTATGACCAAAGCACCATTGAAACAATGATAACGTGACCAAAGCACCATAGACATAGTGAAAGAGTGACCAAGGCACAATTGAAACAGTGATAAAGAGACCTAAGCACCATAAACAGAGTGAGAGAATGACTTAAGAACCATTGAAACAATGATAATGGGACAAAAGCACCATAGACACATTGAAAATGTTACCAAATCACCATTTAAAGAGTGAGAATGTGACCTAAGTATTATAGACAGAGTTGAATTGTGACCAAAGGACCATTAAAAGTATAGTGATGTGACCTACGAGCCGTAGACACGGTGAAAGTGTAACCAAAGCACAGTTGAAACATTGAAAATGTGACCAAAGTACCATAGTTTCTGTGGTAATGTGACCTAAGCACATTGGACACAGTGAAATTGTGACTAAAGTACCATTGAAATAGTGAGAATGTGCCATAAGCACCATAGACACAGTGAAAGTGTCACCAAAGTACCATTCAAAAAATGATTATATAACCAAAGCATAAAAGACACAGTGGAAGTGTGACCAAAGCACCATTGAAACAGTGATGAAGTGACATATGCACCATAGATATAGTGAAAGTGTGACCAAAGCATTAATCAACAGTTATAATGTGATGTAAGCACCAAAGAAAGAGTCAAAGTGTTACTAAACCACCATTGAAACAGTTATCATGTGACCTAAGCAGTATAGACACTATGAACGTCTGACCAAAGCACAATTGAAATTGTGATAACATGACAGAAGCACCATAGACACGGCAAAGAAATGAGTAAAGCACCATTGAAACAGTGATAATGTCACCAAAGCATCAAAGACACATTGAAAGGGAGACCAAACTACCATTGGAATAGTGATAATGTGGCCAAAGCACCATAGAATCAGTACAAGTAAGACAAAAGCACCATTGAAAGAGTGATAACGTGAAATAAACACCATAGACCCAGTGAAAGTGTAACC
The DNA here is from genome assembly GCA_023375785.1 of Penium margaritaceum. NCBI lineage: Eukaryota > Viridiplantae > Streptophyta > Zygnematophyceae > Desmidiales > Peniaceae > Penium > Penium margaritaceum. The sequence goes on along the minus strand of SZWC01001778.1, from coordinate 18,086 downwards.
AAAGCACCATTGACCTAGTGATAACGTGACCAAAGTACCAAAGACACGGTGAAAATGTGATCAAAGCATCATTGAAACAGTGATAATCTGACCTTACCACCATACACATAATGAAAGTTTGACCAAACCACCATTGGAATAGTGATAACGTGACTTAAGCACCATGTATATGGTAAACGTATGACCAAAGCACCATTGGAATAGTAATAATGTGACATAAGCATAATAGACACAGTGAAAGTGTGACAAAAGCACCACTAAACAATGAAACGTGACCAACGCACCATAAATCCATTGAAAGGGTGATCAAAGAACCATTAAGACATTGATGATGTGACTTAAGAAACCGAAACATAGTGAAAGTGTGACCAAAGCACCATTGAAACAGTGATAATGTGACATGAGCACCATAGACACTATGAACGTATGACCAAAGCACCATCGAAACAGTGATTATGTGACCGAAGCAACATATACACAATGAAAGTGTGACAAAAGCACCATTGAAACAGTGAAATTTTGACCAAAGCACCATAGACAACGTGAAAGCAAGACAATAGCATCATTGAAGAAGTGATAATGTGAGCCAAGCATCATGGACACAGTGGTTGTTTGACCAAAATACCATTGAAAATGTGCTAATGTGACAAAAGAACAATGGACAGAGTGAGAGTGATTAAAGCACCATTGAAATTGTGGTAAGGTGACCAAAGCACCATAGACACGAGGAGGGCATAACCAAAGCACCATTGACAAAGTGCTAATGTGACCAAAGAACAATATAAACAATGAAAGTGTGACCAAAGCATCATTGAAACCGTGATGATGTGACCTAAGCACCAAAGACATAGTGAAAGTGTGACAAAATAACCATTGAAACAGTGATCATGAGACCAAACTCCATAGACACGGTGAAATTCTAACCAAAGCACCATTGGAACAACTTTAATGTGACCTAAGCACCATGGTCACATCGAATGTGTGACCTAAGAACAATTGAAACGGTGATTATGTGACTAAGGTGCCATAGACGCAAAGAAAGTGTGAAACAAAGCATAATTGAAATAATGACAATGTAAGCAAAGCGCCATATACAGCATGAAAATGTGACCAAAGTACCATTAAAACAATGATGATGTGACTTAAGCACCATAGACACATTGTAAGTATGACCAAAGCACCATTGAAACGGTGATACTGTGACCAAAGTACCACAGTTACAGTGGAAGAGTGACCAATACACCATTGAAATAATGATTACGTGACCTAAGCATCCCAGACATAGTGAAGCTATGACTAAAGCACCATTAAAACGGTAACAATGTTACATGGGTACCATAGACACGGTGAAAGTGTCACCAAAGCACCATTCAAACAATGATTATGTGATGGAAGCATCATAGACATGGTGAGAGTGTGACCAAAGCACCATTCAAACAGTGATCGAGTGACATAAGTACCATACACGTAGTGAAAGTGTGATCCAAAGATGATTCAAACGACTATAATGTGACATAAGCACGAAAGAGAAAGTCAAAGTGTGACTAAACCACCATTGAACCAGTAATACTGTGGCATGGGCAGTATACACACTCTGAAATGTGACCAAAGCACAATTTAGATTGTGAAAACGCGACAACACACAATAGACACTGTGAAGAAATGACCTAAGCACCATTCAAACAGTGATAATGTCACCAAAGCATTATAGATATAGTGAAATGATGACAAAAGCACCTTTGAAACAGTGATAATGTGGCCAAAGCACCACATACACAGTAAAAGTAAGACAGACGTACCATTGAAAGAGTGATAATGTGACGTAAGCACCATATACCGAGTGAAAGTGTAACCAGAGGACCATTGAAACAATGACAATATGACCAAAACAACATAGACACGGTGAAAGTGTGACCACAACACCACTGAAACAGTGATATTGTCACCTTAGCACCATATACAAAGTGAATGTGTGGGCAAAGCACCATTGAAATAGTGATAACTTGACCTGAGATCCATACACAATGAAAGGATGACAAAAGCACAATTGAAAGAATGATTATGTGACAAACGCATGATAGACATAGTAAAAGTGTGATCAATGCACCATTGAAACAGTGATAATGTGACCTAAGCACCATACACACAATGAAAATGTGACCAAACTACCATTGGAACAGTGATAATGTGACCTAAGCACCATAGATACATTGAATGTGTGACCAAAGCACAACTGGAAGTGGAATAGTATGACCTAAGCACTATACACCCAGTGAAAGTGTGACCAAAGCACCATTAAACAATGACATGTGACCAAAGCACCATACACACATTGAAGGAGTGATAAAAGTACCATTGAGACAGTGAAAATGTGACATATGGACCCCATACATAGTGAAAACGTGACCAAACCGCCATTGAAATAGTGATAATGTGACATAAGCACCATAGGCACTATGAAAGTCTGACCAAAGCACCATTGCAATAGTGATAATGTGACCAAAGCAGCATAGACACGGTAAAGGGGCGACCAAAGGACCATTGAAACAGTGATAATATGACCCTAGCACCATAGCCACAGTGTAAGTGTGACCAAAGAACCATTCAAACAGTGATCATATGACCAAAGCACCATAGACACAGTGAAGGTGTGACCAAAGCACCAATAAAACACTGATAATGTGACCTCAGCACTATGGACACAGTGAAATAATGACTAAAGCACCATTGCAACAGTGATAATCTGACAAAAGCACCATAGACATGGTGAAAGCGTGATCAAAGAAGCATTGAAACATTGATAATCTGACCTACGCACCATGGACTTGGTGAAAGTGTGACCAAATCACCATTGAAACAATGATAATGTGACCAAATCACCATAAACACAGTGAGGGTGTGGCCAAAGCACAAGTGAAACGGTGATAATGTGACC
>SZWC01001777.1:251006-264993 GCA_023375785.1 Penium margaritaceum | reverse complement strand
TTCCAGACTTAGACTCTAGAGCAGCAGACTGAGGGGGCAGCTGACTTAAGCAACGAGCGTGGAAGCCCGCACGCTGCATCAACAACGCTGCTGCCCCAACCTGCTGCCTAGGCTATTCCTTTTTGTGATCCGCAGGAGCGTTCTGCGGCGGTGTTCCACAATGCCCTGTCCACAACAACAAAAAAAACAGTCATGTCGAAGCAAACCCCTGCCAGCGCCGCCATCAATGCAGCTGCCAAGGGCAGCTCCGTCAGCGGCCAACACTGGGTGCCACCATCGTCACCACAGCGGCAACAGCAGCAGCAGCAGCAACAACAGCAACAGCAGCAGCAGCAGCGGTAGCAGCAGCAGCAGAAATAGCAGCAGCAGCCGCAACAGCAGCCGCAACAGCAGCAGCATCCGCAACAGCAGCAGCAGCGGCTGCCGAGCCGAACGACATTGGCGCGCCAAGTGTGCACGCTGGCTGACCTGCTGTCGGGGAGCCGCAATACTTTGACGAAGCAGGTCGCTGAGCTACAGGACCTGATCAGGGTCTTACTGCCCCAGCAAGAACAGTCCTAGCAGCAGCAACAGCATCCGTCCGCTGACCCGAGCGAGGACCACCTCGCACACGGCGGTAATGCTGATGAGGTCGCGGAGAACCTCTCCGACTCTGGCGAGGAGGGCGAGGAAGAGCTGCTGCAAGCACGCCTCATCCGCCTGGAGGCGCGCCGCCGAGCGCGTGAGGCCAATGTCGCCCTCCAGGGCACGAGTTCCAGCACCGACGCTGGCCCGAGCTCATCTCGTCGCCCCCTGAGCTTTGAGGAGCTGGCTTTGCGGCCCACCTGTGTGAGAGTGGGTGCTCTCTCGAGATTAGGCTTTAGTGTGTGGAGAGCACAGTCATAGCGAAAAGTTAGACTTGGAGATATCTGGAAGCCAGAGCTGGAAAAATATAGGTTGATTAGATTGAACTAAGTACAGGGTATTTATACAGTCCGGCTGGCTAGCCCAGGCCTCAGCCTACTACTTTTGTAGCTTGCTACAACAAGCTACTGATACCTGAACTCGGTGCTCTGCTTGCACCTGAACCTGGTGCTCTACTTGCACCTAATGCCTGGTGCGAGAAATGCTTGGCCGTCGATCGTTGAGATTGACAGTCTGTCTTCTCTTTTGGCGAGCCGCTGCATGCGTTGCACGCCACCGCGTATGCTTTCCGGCGGTGAGTTTGGTGTCGCGGTTGACCGCATCCGCTATCGGGAGCCCGCCTCTCAGAGAGACCCCTCGGCGGGTAGCGTATTCGATGCGCTACCCGTCGAGAGGGGGAAGCCACCCCGGCGTGGCGTGTTTGGAACGTCGCGTGGGGGTTCACGCAAAACACACCCCTAGTGCCGGCGTGAACCCCACGCCGGTGCTCACTCGCGCGCTCGCTCCTCCTCCTCCTCCTCGCATCGTCGGTTGAGCGGGGGTGAGCTCGATCGTGGCCTAGATTTCCAAAAATCGGAAAATCGCCAGCATGCCCCCAAAACTCGGATGAGTTCAGAGTTTGTCAGAAAAAGAGGGCATCTCATTACATTCACCTCCCCCGTTGGAGGCGCGACATCCCGGCGCGCCTGAGATACTCATGGAGAACATTGTTGGTACCCCCGACATGGAAGTTGGCCTCTGGCTCCCAAGAGTTGTGCTCCGCCGGGTACCCCTTCCACTGCACCAGAAACTCTTACCGTCGTCCCCTCTGGCGGTTCGCCAGAATCTTCTCCACCTCAAACTCCTCACTTCCTTCAACCTGGACGATAGGAGGTGGAGCTGTCTCGCGACCCTGGAAGAAGGTATTGGGGTCGCGATAGGCACGAAGCAGGGAGATGTGGAACACCGGATGGATGGTGTAGTGAGCTGGCAGCTCCAGCTTGTATGAAACGGCCGACCGCTTCTCGAGAATGCGGAACGGACCTACCCATCGCGATCTCAGCTTGGGACTCCCAACTCCCATCAGCTGTAGGTTAGCAGAGTTCAGCATCACCTGATCTCCCACTTGGAAATCCTCCACAGAGCGATGCTTATCAGCCTGCCGCTTCTGCTGCTTCTGTGCCTTCAACAGCCGTTGCTGCACCACGTCCCACGTGGTGGCAAACCCTTCAGCAATCTTCTGCACAACTGAAAGAGATGTTGCCATAGCAAGGGCGGCTGGGCTCAGTGGCTGGTGGCCATAGACCACCTCAAACGGTGACTTTCCTGTTGTTGCTGACACCGCTGAGTTGTAGGCGAACTCTACCACCTCGCGCTTCTCCTCAAAACCCTCTCCATCCGGAGGAACCATGCTTCGTAGCAGCTGCTCCAATGTCTGGTTCGTGCGTTGCGTCTGTCCATCGCTCTGTGGGTGATATGCCGTGGTCAACTGCACCCGCGTGCCCAGCTTCTCCATGAGATCTCTCCAGAATCGCGAAGTGAAACGTGGATCGCGATCTCAGACTATCGACTGCGGCATTCCATGCAGCTTGATGACATGGCTGAGGAGGAGTTGAGCTAACCCGGCAGCTGTGATACTCTCAGGACATGCGATGAAATGTGCCATCTTGGAGAATCGGTCCACCAGCACCAACACCGTGGTGTTGCCGTACTGCATCACAGGCAACCCGCCAATGAAGTCGAGCAAGATGTATGTCCATGGCCTCTTTGGTATAGGCAATGGTTGCAGCTCCCTTGGTGGCTTGGTCCTCCGTGCCTTGATGCGTTGGCACACATCGCAACTGCTCACAAACCTCTTGCAATCAGCTGCCATTGAAGACCACCAATACTGGCGTGCCAAGGCCTTGAGCGTCTTGTCGAAGCCGAAGTGACCCGAGTACTGGGTGTCATGCGCCTCCTCCAGCAACAACTGCTTCAATGGCACATAGTCTGGCACGACAATCCTCCGCTCCTGCCCCCTTTGCCAATATGTTCCATCCCACGTGGCGTATGTCAGTGCACCACCCGTGAACTCAGTTTCCACGCCATAGCCATGCTTGAACAGGCTATGCATGACTGGAGATCCCATCAGCACTGAGATGGCATTGAGGCTCAAGTCTGGCCTCTGCAACAGAGGATCTGCCAGGTTCACCTTCCCACGCTTGTACTGGATCTCGTAGTCAAAACTACCTTCCAAGAACTCCATCCAGCGAGTCTGTTGGTGACTGAGATTCGACTGCGTCTTCAGGTACTTCAAGGCATAGTGATCCGTGAAGACCACGTAGCATCGCGACTTGAGGGAGCACCTCCAGTGCTTGAACGTATGGATCACCGCTAGCATCTCCTTCTCATGGATTGCGTAGTTCAGCTCTGCCCCTCGCAACTTGCGAGACGCATACGCAATCGGCTGCGGCCCCTTTCCGTGATCCTGCATTAGCACCGCCCCAATGGCATAGTCGCTTGCGTCTGCCACCATGACGTACTCCTTGGATGTATCCGGATGCACTAGAACTGGAGTGTCACACATTGCAGCCTTGAGCTCCTCGAAGCTCTTCTGCTCCTGATCGCCCCATTCCCATTGGTGATCCTTCCTCAGGAGCTGAGTCAGCGGTGCACCCTTCTCTACGTACCCCCAGATGAATTTCTGGTAGTAGTTGACAAATCCCAGGAACACCTGGATGTCACGCACGCACTTTGGTGTCAGCTACTACTTCACTGCTTCCACCTTCTTTGGGTCCATGCGGAGACCCTTGCCGCTCACGATGTGCTCAAGGAACTCCACCTCCCTTTTCTTGAACTCACACTTGGAGAGCTTTGCAAACAGCTTCTCTTTCCGAAGAATGTCCAACACTTGCCGAAGGTGTTGCTGGTGCTCTTCCAGAGTCCGGGAGTAGATAAGGATGTCGTCGAGGAACACCACCACGAATGGGTCCAAGTGAGGGTGGAAGATTCTGTTCATGAGGCTCATGAACGTTGCAGGAGTGTTGGTCAACCCAAACAGCAAACCGAGGTACTCAAAATGGCCGTACCGTGTCCAAAACGCCGTCTTCTCCACATCCTGCTCCGCAATTCGGATCTGATAGTACCCCGAGCGCAAGTCAATCTTGCTGAAGAAATACGCTCCCCTCAACTGGTCAAACATCTCCTCGACCCTTGGCAGCGGGTACCGGTTCTTGATCGTTACGTTGTTCAGTGCGCGATAGTCCATGCACATCCGCGGCTCCCCTATTTTTTTCTTCACAAAGAGGACCGGTGCAGTGTAAGGTGATACCGACGGTCTGATGAATCCTTGCTCCGTCAGCTCCTCCAACTGCTTCTTCAGGTTGCCCAGCTCGTTATCACTCATGCGATAAGCAACCCACACCGCTGGAGTTGCTCCAAGAACATGCTTACTTTTGTGGTCGATGTCCTTCTTCGGTGGTAAACCCTTTAGCAGCTCAGTAGGAAACACGTCAATGTAGCTGTCCAACACTCCCTTGATGCCGTCCGATAGCTCTGTTGCAGGTGCTTTTTGTTGCTCGCCCTCTTGTTGCTTTGTCTCTGCTGCCAACACTTCCACCTATTCAGCTATTTCCTTCTGCCGCACCCACACAAGGTACACTTGTTCCTCCTTGCGCTAACAGCGCTTCAGCTGCACGTAACTCAACTGTGGCACCTTGCCTGCCTTGGAGTCCTTCTCCTTTGCCCACGACGGCAAAACGATTTGCTCTCCACATTTCTTCACTTTCACCTGGCTGCACACCCAATCCACAGCAAGATTCCACCGGTGCAGCTAGTCACCCCCCAAAATGGCGTTGTAAGTGTCCATCGGGCACGTGCAAAAGTTTACCTCGCACGACAGCTTGCTCAGATGGATCCTCAGAGGCTTCAGAGGCAGTCCGCACTCCAGCTCCCCTTGCACCAACTTGGCCGTAGTTGGCTTCCAGGGTAGCTGTACAAGCTCCAACCTCTTTGCAAGGTCGTCGCTGAAGAATGAGTGTGACGCGCCACAATCCAGCAATGCTTTAATTTGCCGGCGAGTCTGGCGCCCCTTGCCGTCCGTAGAACCAGCCGATGAAAATTTGGCTTTTGGGAGGATCCTCGGAACGCTCCCGCTTCCTTCACTCCACAGAAATACACTCGGCAACTCCCTAGTTGTCGAAGGACTTTCAGGGCTGGTGTTCACTGTTGCGAACAAAGCTTTCCCAGTAGTTGGCCGTCCGCCTCTCACTGCTCGTTGCCGTTTTGCTGCTGCTTCTTTTTGCAGTCCTTCTTGTGGTGCCCAGGCTTCCTGCAGATCCAACAGCTCCCACCACGCGGCTTGATCTGCTGCTGGCCTCCTTGTACTGTGTCGATTTTCATGGGGTCGGTTTGTTGGTGCTGTGCTCGACGCTAAAAATTCTCTTGCTTTTCATGGAAACTCCCTCGATGGTAGCGTAGCACGTCAACGCGCTCAACAGTGGCCACCATTGCCTGGAACTCCGTGATTCCACAGAGTGCCAGCGTGCGCTGAATTTCTGCCTTCAAGCCGTCATGGTACTTGTCTGCCATCTTTGGCTCGCTCATGTCGTCGATCTCCCAGCACAACGCCAAGAAACGACGCGTGTACTCCTGCACCGAGCCAATCTGCTTCAAGTGCTTCAGCTTGTTGCGTGCGACCATGGAGGCATTCACGAGATCGAACCGATCTCTGATAGCTTGCTCAAACTGCTCCCATGTCGTCGGCACGCGCGCTGCAGCTTGCACCACGCCTAGGTGCCACAACACGGCATGTTTCACAGCTGCGTTCCCACCTCCACCTCAAGTGGCCAGCATATTCAGCTGCCTCCACCACTCCAATGCTGCTCCGCGTAGCTGTGTCAGCGCAAATGACACACGCACAACATCGTCCTCTGGAGGGTGACCCAGAGCCCCAAAGTAGCCGTTCATCGTGAACAACCAGGTCCATACGCTCGCACCCTTGACTGAGGGATTGAACGGTTCCGGAGCCTTTGGAAATTTGCAAAAATTTGGATATTCACAAAAATTTTCCAGAGGTTGGCTCGTGCATTGGCTTTGAAGTCTGGTCCAACAATCATCCTCTCGATCAGCCTTGACGTTGCCCGGCGTAGTCCGTGCCTTCGCTCCTTGAAGTTTGGCAAGCTCCGGCAGCGCTTCCGCCCAACGCGTGGCTCTGGCTCTGATACCAGATGTGAGAGTGGGTGCTCTCTGGAGATTAGGCTTTAGTGTGTGGAGAGCACAGTCGTAGCGGAAAGTTAGACTTGGAGATGTCTCGAAGCCAGAGCTGGAAAAATATAAGTTAATTAGATTGAACCGAGTACAGGGTATTTATACTGTCCGGCTGGCTAGTCCATGCCTCATGCGTACTACTTTCCCAGCTTGCTACGACAAGCTACTTTTACCTGAACTCGGTGCTCTGCTTGCACCTGAACCTGGTGCTCTACTTGCACCTAATGCCTAGTGCGAGAAATGCTTGGCCGTGAATTGTTGAGATCGACGGTCTGTCTTCTCTCTTGGCGAGCCGCTGCGTGCGTCGCATGCTACCGCGTATGCTTTCCGGCGGTGAGTGCGGTGTCGCGGTTGACCGCATCCGCTGTCGGGAGCCCGCCTCCGAGAGAGACCCCTCCACGGGTAGTGTATTCGATACGCTGCCCCTCGAGAAGGGGAAGCCACCCGGCGTGTTTGGAATGGCATGTTTGGAATGCTGCGTGGGGGTTCGCGCAAAACACACCCCTAGCGCTGGCGTGAACCCCACGCCGGCGCTCACTCGCGCGCTCGCTCCTCCTCCTCCTCCTCGCATCGGCAGTCGAGCGGGGGTGAGCTCGACCGCGACCTGGATTTCCAAAAATCGGAAAATCGCCAGCATGCCCCCAAAAGTTGGATGAGCCCAGAGTATGTCGGAAAAAGAGGGCACCTCATTACAGCTTGGGTAAGGGGGTTGCCTCCTCTGTGCCCGGCCTCGCAGTGGCTTCAGCCGTCGCTCTGCCGATGGTCAATCCACCCCAGTGCTTTGAGTCGGACCCGCCCATCTTCCGGACTGTGAACGACTTCAAGTCTTGGGAACCACGCTTCCGCATGTGGGCCATGAGCAAGGGAGTCCTCGCCTACTACCTCACTCCATACCAGGCATCTGACCCCGCCAGGACATAGATGGCGTTCCGCGCCGCTTCCGGCCTGACGAAGGCCGCCCCAGACTTCCAAGGACTTCAGTCGGGTCCTTGACGATTCGTTGACCGGCTCGGGAGCTGACCCTTGCGCAGCGTGGGCACTTGCTGTCACTCTCTTTGAGGGTGCCACCTTGGCTCTAATGTCACAGCGCCTCGCCGACTTCAACTCCCTCTGCCAGGCTGCTTAGGAGTCCGCAGCTGGCTACTGGCGTCGGGCGATCCAAGTGCACGAGGAGCTGGGAGACGATGCCCCTGCACAGTACTCCGCCCTCCAAATCGTCCTCTACGGCATCCACCCTGACTACGTGTACGTCTTTAGCAATTTCGACCAGCGAGCGATGGGACCCTGCTGTGCTCGGCCACCCTCCACTTCCTGGAGGTTACCGGCATGGACGCCGCAAACCGCGCTTGCCGTAGCACCGCTTCAGCTGTAGTTGCGGCTGCATCCTCCCCCCCGCCGTCTACAGCAACATCGGCTCCAGCTCAGGGGAAGAAGGGCCGCAAATCGTAAGGTGGTGGTTCCAACGGCGAGACCAGCAGCGGCACCAGCACCAGCAGTGTTAGCCGCAGCAGCAGCAACAGGAGCAACAGCAGCAATGGCGGCAGCAACAACAGCGGTGGCAGCAGCGGCTCCGGCAGCACGACGGGCCACCGGCTCGTGTGCTTCAACGTGGGGGTGATCATCGCTGTCCTGACTGCACTCGCCTGACTGGCCGCCCATTGGACTGGGCCAAGGTCACTCGTGGGCTACAACAGGCGCACGAGGCGCGCATGCGCCAGACGGCCGATGCGACCGCCAGCTCAGCCGCCACTACCCCAGCCATCCTAGAGGAGCCCGCCACCACTGTAGGCTCCTCCTTGGATCCTCGCGACCAGGCGCTCGCCGAACGTGACAGAAAAATCGTTGGGCTGCACCAGCTTCTCGCCCTGCGCTCATCTCAGGGAGGTGCGAGTGAGTTTACTGAGTCGAGGGATCCTACTGCCTGTGGACTGTCTGTGTCATTGCGTGATGATGGCTGTGGTGGTCCCCATGCCCAGTTGTGTGCGCGTGACGGACCGGATGATGTGTCTTAGACGCATGCCTCTCATGTGTGCTCTGCTAGTCGCCTTGTCGTGTCCCCCGCTGAGCTTCCTGTTGCCGCGCCTTGTTCCGTCGTCGAGTGCCACATTGCCCCGTGTACGCGTGTCACCGACGCCACCTGGGTCGTTGACTCTGGTGCCACCCATCACATGGTGTGTCGATGTGACGCCTTCGTCGTCTTGCATTCTATTGGCACTGTTCACTCTATTCGCACTACAACTGGCCATGAGGTCCCTGTCCAGGGTGTTGGGGTTGTGCAGTTCACCGGGTCCGTTGGTATACATCTCCGATGTCCTCTTTGTCCCTGATCTGGAACTCAGCATGCTGTCTGTCCTTGCTTGCATGAATATATGCCTGGGTGTCACGCACACAGCTGCCGATGCTTACATCTTTGTGCGCGACACCGAGGAGACCGTCCACCGTGGGACGGTTGTCGATGATCTATATCACATCTGTGGGTCCTCTGCGAGTACCCCCCCCCCTTTGCCTCCGTCTCCCACTGCTCATGCTTTCATCGTTGGTGCTCTATCCCCCGAGCACCACCGTCTCCTGCATCGCCGCCTCTGTCATGTACACCTGGTGGCTGTCGATAGGCTGATCCGCACTCAGCCTGCTCTCGGTCTTGATGCGGCGTCTTTCGAGGCACCACCCACGACCGACTGCCTGGCCTGTGCTGAAGGCAAAATGCACCGGTCCACCTATCCTGCGTCTGTCTCCAGGGCTCGTCGGCCCCTGGAGCTTGTCCCATCCGACCTCAAGCGTAGGCCGAGCGGGCCGAGACAGAGTGGGTACCGAGAACCTGATAAAGGCCCTCGCCAGGGGGTCGGCGACCTCGGAGGACAACACGGCCACTCGCGTGATCAGTGATGGCGACTAGACCAAGCGCATAAGTTGTAGAGAACTTGCAAGTGTCGAGCGCAGGAATGGAGAGGAGAGAGAAGTCAAGAGCTGGGACATAAAGAACAGAATACAAGGATAAGTCACTGGCGGGAGACGTCAAACAAACAGTGCCGAGAGCGAGAACAGGCAGGGGTGCCCCATCCCCGGTGAAGACAACGGTGATGACAGAGACAGGACCAAACGACGTGCAGAGCTCACGGATAGGGCAAATGTGATCCGTGGCAGCCCCGTCAACGACTCAAGATGGAGAGACGACGCGCTCAATGCCGGAAAGAAGGTAATAGGCTATCTTGCGCGGAGTAACGCTAGTGGACACAGGGAGCAACGGGGAGAGAGGAGGATACAGCGGAGAAGAGGCAGGCGCGGCAAAGCAATCAAACACGGGGGACATACCGGTAGGCGGTGGACCGCCGAGCACACCCTCCGCAAGAACGTTGCAAATCAGGGCAACAATGGCGTCCTCAGTGAGAGGAGGGACACCAGCGGCAACAGGTGCGGGACCGGCGGGTGGGACGAGAGGAGCGGCACATGGTGCGGGGCCGCCAGGTGCAGCGAGAGGAGGTGGCCCGGGGAGCGGTGCAGGAGGAGCAATGAAAGCACGACCATGTAGGAGAGCACGCTGGCGAGCGATCCGCTCACGAAGGTCAGGGACCGGGGGCAAGGGACAGGCGTCGTGGCGATGACCCACTGCGTCACAGTTCTAGCAGATGGGCAGACGACCACCACCGCGGCCAGCGGGAGCTCGGAGGACGAGAGCATGGGCAGCGGGGGGCGGGAGGATGCCAGGGAGAGCGTGAGGGAGAACGGGCTCTGCAAGGGCAGCAGCTGGCTGGGATGCAGTCTGGAACACACAGAGACCATCAAGAAGGACGGGCCAGACAACACCAGGCATCTAATACGCGTACTGCAAGGTCAGGGCAAGAGTGAATGAAGTAAGAGCACCAAAGAAAGCTGGACCGAGACCGGCCACGACGGAAGTCACGAATGCCTGGTCCGTGAGGGACGCACCCGCAGTCAGCAGCTCGCTCTGAAGAAGCTCAGCGCGACCCAAATATCCCCCGAGGGACTCATCGGGATGGCGACGAAGAGCCCGAAGGTCAGCTAACAGGGAGGCGGCAGAGCGAAGAGAGTTGAAGGAGTAAAGTGCGAGTAGGGAGGCCCAAGCCTCACGAGGGCGAGCAGGAAGAGTGGAGGTGGGGGCAAAGCGATCAAGCTGGCGGAGAGCGACGGTGGGAGTAGCAAAGTAGAGAAGGTGAAAGGCGAGGGGCGCACGGTCAGGGTGCGTGAGAGGGAGGGTGGGAGCGGGGTCGTAGTGCTCCCAAAGACCGTGTATGTGTGCCAACAAGACAAAACGAGCGGACCACTCGCTGAAAGGTGTGCCAGCAACGTGGCTAGGGGCGGAGGTGAGGGGCATCGGCAAGGCGGGAGGGCGAAGACCAAGGCTGACAAGCTGAGCAACGGCAAGCGTCATGGCATGGAGACGAGCCTCGGTACGGGCAAGGGCAACGTGAGGATCACCGGCAACAACCAGGCCAGCGGCAATAGCACCTTCAGCGGGGGCAACACCTCCAGCAGCAGCAACACCACCAGCGGCACCGCTGGCGGCAGCAACACCACCCGCCGCAACTGTACCGCCAACTGCGACTACCCCACCAGCCAGACCAGCGGGAATGGCACCACCACCGACGCCAGCCGTAGCGCCGCCACCAGCGCCGCCCAAAGCAACAACGGCTCCAACAGCGGCACCGCCGGCGACAGCAGCACCGCCCAGGAGAACACCACCACCGGGAACAACCACACCGGCCGGAGCAACAGCGCCGCCCACTCCCGCAGGGCCGTGGAGGATACCAGCATGTGGAGGGTGGGCCACGAGGCCAACGAGGGGAGGCAGGGCGAGGGAGGGGTCGAGAACCAGACGAGCCGCAAGGGCATCGACAATGGCAGTCAAGAGGAGGGCGTGCGGATCGCGAGGAGGAGCGGGCTGCAGGGGATGGGGCGAAGGGGGAGGAGCCCGGAGGGCGGCGAGAGCAGAGGTGACAGCCGTAGCCACAGCGGACCGGGGGGAGACAAAGGCGGAATCGTCGGCAAGGCCAGAGCCGTCAGACGCGGGCGGACTAGGAGCACGAGATGAGGCATCGACAAACTGCGCGTCTGCAGGAGCGGCTCTAGCAGAAGCCGTAGCCGCGAGGGCACCGGCGAGGCCGAGCTCAGGCATGCCATTACACAAAGTGAGAGACGGAGCAACAGAGGCGAGGAAGAGACAGCTACAGGAGGACCGAGCCGTGAGCGGAGAGGAGGGAAGAACCATGGTGATTGTGTATTTAGGGATGTACGTTAGGGGGGAATAGGAAGGAAAAGCGGAAAAAAGGGAAAGAAAGATGTGCGAGAGACCGAGGCTACCAACTGGCAAGACGCACGAGGCACACAGCAGGCGGAGAGAGCCGAGGGGTGAAACATGGGGGGACAGGGAAAACACGACCAACCCGCACGACAGAGAGACAGGGCGTGGGGGCAACGGCAGGAGAGAAGAGGGAAGACAACAGAGGCGCGAAGGGGGAGAAGAGGCCACGGAAGGGGACCAAAAGGAGAGAGGAGGGAGAGGAAGGCGAGGGAAGCGAAAAGGAGACGGGAGGGCGGAAGGAAGGAACAGAGGAAGGGAGGGAGAGAGAGAGGACAAGGAGAAGGAGCACGAGGAGAGGAGGGCAAAGAGGAGAGAGAGAGAGACACAAGGGGGGAGGGAGAGTGTGAGGGGAGAAGAGGGAGGGGAGTACAAGAGGGAGGGAGGTAGAGGGAAAGGGGGGAGATAAAGAGGGAGAGAAGAGGAAGAGGGGGAGGGGGTGGAGGCAGAGAGGGATGAGGAAGGAAGAGAGAGAGGAAGAAGCAAGGTCAAGGAAAGGGAAAGGAAGGATAGGAGGAGGGAAGATCACACTCACAGAGAGAAGAGGAGGGAGGTAGAGGGGAAAGGAAAGAGGGAGAGGAAGAGAGATTTGGGGAGGGGTAAAAGAATAAGGAAGGAGGAGAGGGAAGGAGGGAAGAAGAGGGGGGAGAGGAGAGAGAGAAGGTAGGAAGAAGAGGGGGGGAGAGGAGCGGGAAGAGAGGTGGGATAGGGACGGAGCCGAAGGACGCGGAGGGGAGGAGGGGGGGAGGAGGCGACAGCGGCGAACGACCGAGGGCAGAGACACCGAGGGACAGGTTAGGGAGCAGCCGATGAGAGGAGGGCACCCGGAGGCCAGAAGGGATGGCCGAGGGAAGGGAGGTGGAGTAGTACCACTTGGCAGCAAAGGGACAACGAAGAGGCAGTGCCACGAGCGACAGAAGAGCCCAACGGATCGACGAGCCAGGGTTGGACGCCGAACCAGAGCCGATGGAGCCAATGGAGCAGTGAAGGTGACGGCGGAGGTGAAGGAGCAGAAGGGTGGCAGGGGGGACAGGAAACCGATGCAGGAAAGAGAGAGAGAGAGAGAGAGAGAGAGAGAGAGGGAGAGAGAGAGAGAGGGAAGAGCAGGAGAGAATAGAAGGAGGGCCCGAGGTGGAGGGAGGGAGAGAGGCAAGAAGGGAGGGAGAGGGAAAGGAAGGGGGAGGGAGGAGAGAGGCAAGGGGAAGAAAGGAATGACGCAAAGGGAAGAGCAGAGAGGGAGGAGGAGGGGGGGGGCGAGAGGGAAGGGGAGAAGAGAGGGAGGGATGGCGGGGGAGGGAGGGGGGAAGGAAGGGGAAGATGGAGGGAGGATAAATGCGAAAGTGGGAAGAGGAGGGGAAGAGAGGAGTGAAGAGGGCACAAGGACAAGAGGAGAGGAGAGGAGAAGAGAGAGGAAGGATGAGGATGGAGGGACGATGGAGTGGGAAGGAGAGAAGAGGAGGGAGAAGGGGTGAGGATAGAGCAGGGAGAAGGGGAGGGAGAGAGGGAGATGGGGGGGGGAGGAGAGTGAGTGAGAGACAGGAAGGAACACAGAGAGGGATGGAGAGAGGGAGAGGGAGAGAGAGAGCAGAAGGCGAGAAGGAGAAAGAGAGACATGGACAAGGAAAGGGCAAATAGAGAGCAGAGGAATGTAAGAGAAGGGACACAGGGGAGGGCAGAGAGACAGGAGGGCAAGGGCAAGGCAGAAAGGAGGGGAGAGAGAGAGGGAGTAGACAGGACGCGACAAGACAGGCAGGAGGTACAGATAAAGAGGTAGCGATGAGAAGTCCAGATACACGCACGGAGAGGATGAGCCGAAGGAAAACCCCGAACAAAGCACACAGGGCGGAGACCAACGTGGTCACAAGAGACACCAAGGGGGACAAAGGGAGAAGGGGGAGAGGGAGGGGAGCGTGGCGGCGGAGAGCATGAAGGTCAGTCAATAGGGGGCGGCAGAGCAAAGAGAGCCAGAGGAGGAAAGCACGGGAAGGAAGGGCAGCAAGGACAGGAAAGCAAGAACTGAAGACACTAGCCACACAAGAGCGCCCACGAGGCGCACACAAAGGGCGCACATAAAGCGCAAGAATGAAGACATGCAAGACAAGGGTACAGAGGAAAGAAAAGGAATGAGCTCACCGAAAATCGGAGACGTAGCCAAATGGAGGAGACACGAGCCCGCACCGTGAACGACGTGGCAGACCGTTGGGTGCGGAGGCCAAGGTGAGGAGTCCAAAGGAACACGGGAACAAACAGACAAAAATGCGCAAGGGCAGACCGGAAAGGGGAAGAGGACGACCGTGAGAGGCGTGCCGAAAGTGAATAAGGAGAGAAGAGTGGAAGAGGAAGAGAAGGGAAAGAAGGCGAAGGAGCAGGGCAGGGAGGGAAGAGCGAGAGTATGCAAGGGGAGGGGGCAGAGATGGATGGGAGAGGAGGCTGAAGGAGGGCAAGAATGCATGAAGGGAGACAGGAGGGGTGAAGGGGGGGGAGGGAGGAGGCGAGAAGGGAAGAGAGAAAAAAAAAGGAGAAGAGCAAAAGAGCAGGAGG
>SZWC01001777.1:232944-245188 GCA_023375785.1 Penium margaritaceum | reverse complement strand
GGGGGGGGGGGCTAGTGCCCGGAACGACTAGCCTAGGCTAGAGGGCGGCCTAGAGCCGAGAGCCAAGGGCCTAGAGCCCGGGCATGCCAGTGAGCCGGGAGCCCAGAGCCAAGGGGCCAGGCAAGAACCAGGGCAGGAGGCCGAGAGGAGGACGGAGTCAGGGAGCCGAGGGCCAAGCGCACGCCGGAGGACGGGCCAAACCAGAGGCAGGGGGGAAAGACGAACCTGCAAGGGAAATAAAAAAAAGAGACAAAGGTCAGACAAAGGCAAGAAGCGGAAAAGAGAGATAGAAAAGAAAGCAAGGCCGGGACAAAGCGAGCAGGAACGGAAAGGGGAAAAGAAAAGGAAAGGGAAACAGGGAAGACGGGAAGGAGCGGGGGTGGGAGGGGGGGGAAGGGGTGGAATGACAAGAAGGCCCCGAAAGGGGCAGACCTGGCGAGGAGCGTGCCGACAACGACACACCAGCAGCAACGGCCACGGAGGAGAGGAGCGAGGGCGGAGGACCGCAGCGGCGGGGACGGCAAGGGTGGAGAGACGCCCCAGCGGAGACAGCGATGAGGCCGGACGGCCAAGAAGCGAGCAAGGGCAGCAGAAGCGGCGACGAAGGTGGCAGCCGCGATGGGCGACGGCGGCGGAAGCGGAAACAGAGACGGTCGACGGTGGCAGAAGCGGAAGCGGCAGGAGGAGAAGTCACAGGCCCCGTCGTGGGCTTGATGCCATGTTGAAATGGGCCGCAGAGGCCTGGGAGGGGGGGAGAGAGATAGAGGAGGGAGGGCGGGAGAGAGAGACCCGAGAGCGAGAGCTCTCGGGTTTTAGGAGGGGGCGCGACACTTAGTCGCGGCGGCAGGCGGGGGCTCTCGAGAGCTGTGAGGGGCGGGGCTCTCAAGACCTGTGAGGAGGGGGGGGGAGGATCGGGGAGAGCGTAGTTGGAACTTTTTTGGAAAGAAGTGAATGAACGAGGGCGAGGACCGCCCCCTACCGGGTCGGCCTCACCCAGCTGCTGACATCAGCGGACTGGAGCATGTTGCGCGGCGCAACATGCACCAGTGAGGGCATGCGCATGCCCATACATGGGGCGAGAGGGGCCTTTCCCACCCTTTCAAGAGGGGAGCAAAAGGCCCCCTCCTGTTGCGCGTGGGTGTGTCGCCTAAGTAGTACGCGGATCAGAGGAGTTGAGCAGGCTTCAAGCAGCCGTATTTACGGGGGGCGCACGTGCAGGGGTGAGATAGGTGAGACAAACCCGGTAGTCCAGGTTTTAGCAGAAGAGAATTACCTACTTTAACACATTGTGCATGAACTTTGTGCATAAACTTTGTGCATAAACTTTGTGCATGAACATTGTGCATAAAATTTTGTGCAAAAACGTTGTGCAAGATATTCTGCATAAACTTTGTGCATAAACGTTGTGCACAAAGGTTTTGCATGAACATTGTGCATAAACTTTGTGGATGGACGTTTTGCGTAAGCTTTGTGCATAAACTTTATGCATTAACTTTGTGCATAAACTTTGTGCACAAACTTTCGGCCATAAGTATCGTCAAAAACTTTGTGCATAGCCTTTGTGCATAAAATTTGTGCATAAATTTTGTGCGTAAACTTTTTGCATAACCTTTGTGCATGGAATTTGTACATAAGCCTTGTGCATAAACGTTGTGCATAAACATTATAAAAAAAACGTTGTGCAGAAACTTTGTGTAGAAACTTTGCACATAAGGTTTGTGCATAAACTTTGTGCAAAAACGTTCTACATAAACTTTGTGCATAAACTTTAAACATAAACTTTGTGCATAAACTCTGTGCATCAACTTTGTTTATCAATATTGTGCATAAACTTTCTGCATAAACATTGTGCAGAAACTTTGTGCATAGAGGTTTTGCATAATCTTTGTGCAAAAAAAATTGTGCAGAAACGTTTGGCACAAACGTTTTGCAAGATGATTGTGAATAAATATTATCCATAACCATTGTGCATAAACTCTGTGCATAAACGTTGGGCGTAAACTTTTTGGAGAAACATTGTGAATAAATGTTTTGCAGAAAATTT
The DNA here is from genome assembly GCA_023375785.1 of Penium margaritaceum. Lineage (NCBI taxonomy): Eukaryota > Viridiplantae > Streptophyta > Zygnematophyceae > Desmidiales > Peniaceae > Penium > Penium margaritaceum. The sequence continues at coordinate 243,144 of SZWC01001777.1, read as the reverse complement.
CTACAAAACCTTTCGGGATAAACTTTGTGCATAAACTTTGTGAATGAACGTTGTGCACAAACGTTTTTCATAAACTTTGTGCATAAGGTTTGTCCACGAAATTTGTGCATAAACGTTTTGCATAATCTTTGTGCATGCACTTTGTGGTTAAACTTTGTGCATAAACTTTGTGCATTAAATGTTTGCATAAACGTCGTGCACAAACGTTTTTCATAAACTTTGTGCATAAACTTTTTGCATCAATTTGTGCATTAACTTTGTGCATAAACTTTGTGCAGAAATGCTGTGCACAAACTTTGTGCATGACCTTTGTGTATAAACTTTGTGCATAAACTTTGTGCACAAACGTTGTGTATAAACTTTGTACATAAACTTTGTGCATAATCTTTGTACAGAAACATTGTGCAAAATCTTTGTGCATAAACTTTGTGCATAAAATTTGTGCATAAACATTGTGAACAAACATTGTGCATCAACTTTGTGCACAAACTTTGTGCATGAAAATTGTGCATAAAGTGTGTAAACAAACGTTGTGCAAAACCTTTGTGCATAAACTTTGTGCATAAACCTTTTGCATAAACGTTTTGCATCAAATTTGTGCATAAACTTTGTGCCTCAACTTTGTGCACAAACTTTGTAAAAAAAAACACTGTGCATGAACTTTGTGCATAAGCTTTGTGCATAAACTTTGTGCATAAACGTTATGCATAAACGGTGTGCATAAACTCTGTGCATAAACTTTGTGCATAAACTTTGTGCATAAACTTTGTGCATAAACTTTGTGAATAAACTTTGTGCATAAAATGTGTGCATACACTTTTTGCATAAACTTTGTGCATAATCTTTGTGCATAAACTTTGTGAATAACTTTTGTGCATACACTTTCTGCAGGAACCTTGTGCATAATCTTTGTGCATATCATTTGTGCATGAACTTTGTGCAGAAACTGTGTGCATAAATGTTCGGCATAAACTTTGTGCAGAAACTTTGTGCATAAACTTTGTGGAGAAACTTTGGGCATAAACTTTGTGCATAAACGTTGTGCGTAAAATTTGTGCATAACATCTGTGCATAAATGTTTTGCATAACATTTGTGCATTGATGTTGTGGAGAAACTTTGTGCATACTGTTTTTCCATAAACATTGTGAAAACACTTTGTGCTTTAACTTTCTTAATAAATTTTTTGCATAATCTTTGTGCATTAAATTTGTGCATAACCTTTGTGCATAAACATTGTGCATGGACTTTGTGCATAAAATTTATGTGTAAACATTGTGCATAAACTTCATGCATAAACTTTGTGCATAAAGTTTGTCCATAAACTTTGTGCATAAGTTTTGTGCATAATCTTTGTGCATTGAATTTGTGCATAACCTTTGTGCATAAACATTGTGCATGGACTTTGTGCATAAACTTTATGTGTAAACATTGTGCATAAACTTCATGCATAAACTTTGTGCATAAACTTTGTCCATAAACTTTGTGCATAAGTTTTGTGCATAAACTTTGTGCATAAACTCTGTGCATATACTTTGTGCACAATCTTTGTGCATCAACTTTGTGCATAACCTTTGTGCATAAACTTTGTGCTAAAAAGCAGTGAAAAACCTTGTGCATATACTTTGTGCATTATCGTTGTGCATATACTTCGTGCATAAGCTTTGTGCATAAACTTTGTGCATAAACCTTCTGCATAAACTTTGTGCATAAAAATTGTGTATAAAGTTTGTTTGTATTCGTTGTGCATAAAGTTTGTGCATAAACTTTGTGCCCAGGCTTTGTGAAAAAACATTGTTCTTAAACTTTAAGCACAAACGTTTTGCATAAACTTTGTGCATTAAATCTGTGAAGAAACTTTGTGCGTAAAAATTTTGCATGATATTTGTGTATAAACTTTGTGCATAAAAATTGTGCAGAAACTTTGTGCGTAAACTTTGAGCATAAACTTTGTGCATGGATTTTGTGCATAAAACTTTGAGCATGATCTTTGTGCATAAAATTTATGCATAAAATATTTTCATAAACTTTGTGCATAACGTTTGTGTCAAAACATTGTGCATAAACTTGGTGCATAAACTTTATGCCTAAACTTTGTGCATAAACGTTGTGCACAAAATCTTTACACTAACTTTGTGCATAAACGTTGTGCATAAACGTTTTGCATGAACTTTGCGCATTCACTTTATGCATAACTCTGTGCATTAACTTTGTGCAGTAACTTTGTGCATAAGCTTTGTGCATTGCCTTTGTGCATAACCGTTTTGCCTAAACTTTGTGCATCAATTTTGTGCATAAAACTTGTGCATAAAGTTTGTGCATTAACTTTGTGCATAACCTTTCTGCATAAACGTTGTGCATAAACGTTGTTCATAAACTTTGTGCATAAACTTAGTGCACAAACTTTGTGCATCAACTTGGTGCATTAACTTTGTGCATTAACATTTTGCATAAACGTTGTGCATAAATTTTGTGCATAAACTTTGTGCATAAACGTTGTGCATAAATTTTGTGCATAAACGTTGTGCACAAACTTTTTTGCATAAAACTTGTGCATAATCTTTGTGCATTAATGTTGTGCATAAACTTTGTGCGTAAACTTTGTGTATACCCCAGTGAACTTTGATTTCATTGATTTATTTGTGCCATAACGTTTTTGACGATTTTTTTGCCCTTGTGTAATTGTTTTGGGGGTGCTTTTGAAATCGACGAAAAAGGGGGGGTGGATCATTGCATTCGACGAACGGGGGTATGTCAAAAAACATTCCCGACGAATGAGCCCAAAAATGTTTCTTCTCACTCTCGAGTTCGACTCCGTTCGAACGCGAGAGCAAGGAGCATACGACCATTCGGCATTTTGAATGGCCGTATGCCCATCGCGCTCGCGTTTGTCGTTCCACTGAACGGCAAGCGCGAGGTGGGGAGCGTTTGGTGGCCTCGACGGCCATCAAAACGCATCCCCGCGTGTTTAAACAACGTCAACCACGTGATTTTAAGAAAACAAACATCTGGATGCAAGACCAAAGAGACAAAGGACCCGGATCTGAACTAGGCAGAGGCATAAGGGTAGACCGTTAAATTCGACGAAACAATTCTGGAATTATTTTGGTGGTTCTTTTGAATTCGACGAAATACCTTTTTTGACTTAATTCGACCATGGGAAAAATAGTTAACATCGAAATCAAAGTTCACTGGGGTAATCCTTTTGCATATACTTTGTGCATATACTTTGTGCATAACCTTTGTGCATAAACTTTGTGCATACAATTTGTGCACAAACCTTGTGCCTAAACTTTGTGCACAAAACTTTGTCCAAAAACTTCGTGCATAAACTTTCTGCATAAAACTTGTGCATAACATTTTTGCATAAACGTTGTGCACACCCTTTTGCATTAACTTTGTATATAAGCTTTGTGCATAAACTTTGTGAATAAACTTTGTGCATATCATTTGTGCATAAACCTTGTGTATAAACTTTGTGCATAAACTTTGTGCATACCATTTGTGCATAAACTTTGTGAATAAATGTTGTGCATAAAATTTGTGAACAGACTTTGTGCATTTACTTTGTGCGTAAAATTTGTGTATGAACTTTGTGACTAAAAGTTGTGCATAAATTTTGTGAATGAACTTTGTGCATAATCTTTGTGCATTAACGTTTTGCATCAATTTTTGGCATCAAATTTGTGCATAAACTTTGTGCCTAAACGTTTTGCACAAACTTTGTCAAAAAAACATTGTGCATAAACTTTGTGCATAAACTTTGTGCATAAACGTTGTGCATAAGCTTTGTGCATAAACGTTGTGCATAAATAGCGTGCATAAACTTTGTGCATAAACTTTTTGCATAAACTTTGTGCATGAACTTTGTGAATAAACTTTGTGCATAAAATGTGTGCATAAACATTTTACATGAACTTTGTGCATAAAATTTGTGCTTAAACTTAATGCATGAACTTTGTGAATGAATTTTGTGCATAAACTTTGTGCATGAACTTTGTGCAGAAACTGTGTGCATAAACTTTGTGCGTAAACTTTGTGCATAAACTTTGTGCATAAACGTTGTGAGTAAACTTTGTGCAGAAACTTTGTGCATAAAATTTGTGGAGAAACTGTGTGCATAAACTTGGTGCATAAACTTTGTGCATAAAATTTTTGCATTAACTTTGTGAAGAAACTTTGTGCATAAATGTTTTGCATAAATTTTGTGCATAAACATTGTGCAGAAACTTTGTGCATAAACTTTGTGCATAAACTTTGTGCATTAACTTTGTGCAGAAACTTTGTGCAAACACTTTGTGCTTAAACTTTCTTCATAAACTTTGTGCATGAACATTGTGCATGAACTTTGTGCATAAACTTTGTGCGTAAGACTTTTGCATAAACTTCGTGAATAAAATTTGTGCATGAAATTTGTCAATAAACTCTGTGCATAAGCTTTGTGCATAAGGCTGCTGCACAAAACTTGTGCATAAAATTTGTGCATAAACTTTGTGCATAAACTTTGTGCACAAATCGTTGTGCATCAACTTTGTGCACAAAACTCGTGCATAACATTTGTGCATAAAAGCTTTCAAAAACCTTTGTGCATACACTTTGTGCATAATCATTGTGCATGTACTTTGTGCATAAGCTTTATGCATAAACTCTGTGCATAAAATTTGTGCATAAACGTTGTGCATAAAATCTGTGTATAAACGTTGTGCACAAACGTTTTGCATAAACTTTGTGCATAAGCTTTGTGCATAAACTTTGTGCATGAATGTTGTGCATAAACTTTGTGTATAACACTTTTGCATATACTTTGTGCATATCCTTTGTTCATACCATTTGTGCATAAAATTTGTACGTACACTTTGTCTATAAGCTTTGTGCCTAAACTTTATGCAGAAAACTTTGTCCAAAACCTTTGTGCATAAACTTTCTGCATAAACTTTGTGCATAAAATTATTGCATAAACGTTGTGCACCCTTTTTTGCAATAACTTTGTCTATAAGCTTTGTGCATAATATTTTTGCATAAGCTTTGTGCATTTGCTTTGTGTATAAGCTTTTGTGGATGAAATTTGTGCATACATTCTGTGCATAAACTTTGTGCGTAAACTCTGTGCATACAATTGGTGCATAAACTTTGTGCATAAACATTGTGAATAAATGTTGTGCATACAATTTGTAAACATAATTTTTGCATAAACTTTGTGCAAAAACTTTGTAAAAAATGTTGTGCATTAACTTTGTGAATGATCTTTGTGCATAAAATTTGTGCATAAATGTTTTGCATAAACTTTGTGCATCAAATTTGTGCATAAACTTTGTGCCTAAACTTTGTGCACAAACTTTTGTGCAAAAACTTAGGGCATAAACATAGTGCATAAACGTTATGCATGAACAGTGTGCATAAACAACTTTGTGCATAAAATTTGTGCATAAAATGTGTGCATAAACGTTTTGCATAAACTTTGTGCAAAAACTTTGTGCATAAACGTTGTGCATAAACTTTGTGCAGAACATTTGTGCATAAACTTTGTGGAGAAAATTTTTGCATGAACTTTGTGCATTAAGTTTGTGCATCGACTTTGTGCATAAAATTTGTGCATAAAATTTGTGCATAAAGTTTGTCCATAAACTTTGTGCAAACACTTTGTGCTTAAACGTACTTCATGAACTTTTTACATAAACTTTGTGCATAAAATTTGTGCATAAAATTCGTTCATAAACATGTTTCATGAACGTTGTGCATAAACTTTGTGCGTAAACATTGTGCATAAACTTCATGCATAAACTTTGTGCATAAACTTTGTGCATAAACTTTGTCCATACACTTTGTGCATAAGCTTTGTGCACAAAGCTGATGCATAAACTTTGTGCATAAACGATGTGCATCAAATTTGTGCATGAACGTTGTGAACAAACGTTTTGCATAAACTTTGTGCATAAATGCTGTCAAAAACCTTTGTGCATATACTTTGTGCATAATTATTGTGCATATACTTTGTGCATAAGATTTATCCATAAACTTTGTGCATAAAAGTTGTGCATAAACTTTGTGCATAAAAGTTGTGCATAAAATTTGTGTATAAACGTTGTGCACAAACGTTTTGCATAAACTTTGTGCATAAGCTTTGTGCATAAACTTTGTGCATGAATGTTGTGCATAAACTTTGTGTATAACACTTTATCATATACTTTGTGCATATACTTTGTTCATACCATTTGTGCATAGAATTTGTACGTACACTTTGTCTATAAACTTTGTGCCTAAACTTTATGCAGAAAACTTTGTCCAAAACCTTTGTGCATAAACTTTCTGCATAAACTTTGTGCATAAATTTCTTGCATAAACGTTGTGCACACTTTTTTGCAATAGCTTTGTCTATAAGCTTTGTGCATAATCTTTTTGCATAAGCTTTGTGCATTCACTTTGTGCATAAGCTTTGTGGATTAAATTTGTGCATACATTTTGTGCACAAACTTTGTGCATAAACTCTGTGCATACAATTGGTTCATAAACTTGGTGCATAAACATTGTCAACAAATTTTGTGCATACAATTTGTAAACAGAATTCTTGCATAAACTTTGTGCAAAAACTTTGTTAAAAAACATTGTGCATTAACTTTGTGAATGAACTCTGTGCATAAACTTTGGGCATCAAATGTGTGCATAAACCTTGTGCCTAAAATTTGTGCACAAACTTTTTCGAAAAACATTGTGCATCAACTTTGTGCATAAACTTTGTGCATAAACCTTGTGCATAAACGTTATGCATGAACAGTGTGCATCAACTTTGTGCATAAACTTTGTGCACAAACTTTGTGCATAAAATGTGTGCATAAACGTTTTGCATAAACTTTGTGCATAAACTTTGTGCATAAACGTTGTGCATAAACTTTGTGGAGAAACGTGTTGCATAAAATTTGTGAATTAAGTTTGTGCATATACTTTGTGCATAAAAATTGTGCACAAACTTTGTTCATAAACTTTGTGCAAAAACTTTGTGCTGAAATGTACTTCATAAACTTTGTGCATAAACTTTGTGCATCAAAATTGTGCATAAACTTCGTTCATAAACATTTTGCATGAACTTTGTGCATAAACTTTGTGCGTAAACATTGTGCATAAACTTCATGCATAAACTTTGTGCATAAACATTGTGCATAAACTTTGTGCATAAACGTTGTGCATAAAATTTGTGCATGAACGTTGTGAACAAACTTTTTGCATAAACTTTGTGCATAAAAGCTGTCAAAAACCTTCGTGCATATACTTTGTGCAAAATCATTCTGCATGTACTTTGTGCATAAGCTTTATGCATAGATTTTGTGCATAAACTACGTGCATAAACTTTGTGCATAAACGTCGTGTAGAAGATTTGTGCATAAACGTTGTGTACAAACGTTTTGCATAAACTTTGTGCATTAACTTTGTGCATAAATACTGTGCAGAAAAATTGTGCATAAACTTTTTGTAGAACCCTTTTGCATATACTTTGTGCATATACTGTTTGCATAACCTTTGTGCATAAACTTTGTGCATAAACTTTGTGCCTAAAATTTGTGCAGAAAACGTTGTCCAAAAACTTTGTGCATAAAATTTTTGCATTAGCTTTATGCATAAGAGATTTGCATAAACGTTGTGCACACTTTTCTGCATTAACTTTGTGCATGCGCTTGGTGTATAATCTTTTTCCATAAGCTTTGTGCACAAGCTTTGTGCACAACATTTGTGCATAAACTTTGTGCATAAACTTTGTGCGTAAACGTTTTAGATACAATTTGTGCATAAACTGTGTGCATAAGCGTTGTGCGTAAACTTTGTGAATAAATGTCGTGCATAAAATTTGTGAAAATACTTTGTGCATAAACTTTGTGCATAAACTTTGTGAATAAACATTGTGCATAAACTCTGTGAATATACATTGTGCATAAACTTTGTGCATAAACGTTTTGCATAGAATTTGTGCATCAAATTTGTGCACAAACTTTGTGCCTCAACTTTGTGCACAAACTTTGTCAAAAAACATTGTGCATAAAATTTGTGCATGAACTATGTTCATAAAGTTCGTGCATAAACGTTGTGCATAACCCATGTGCATAAACTTTGTGCATATAATTTGTGCATAAACTTTGTGCATAAACGTTGTGAATAAAATTTGTGCATAAAATGTGTGCATAAACGTTTTGCATAAACTTTGTGCATTTACTTTGTGCGTAAACTTTGTGCATAAACTTTGCGAATAACTTTTTTGCATACACTTTGTGCAAGAACCTTGTGCATAAACTTTGTGCATAAGCTTTGTGCATTAACTTTCTGCAGAAACTGTGTGCATAAACTTTTTGCTTAAACTTTGTGCATAAACGTTGTGCATAAACTTTGTGCAAAAACTTTGTGCAAAAACTTTGTGGAGAAACTTTTTGCATAAACTTTGTGCATAAACTTTGTGCATAAAGTTTGCGAGTAAAATTTGTGCATAAAATCTGTGCATAAACTTTGTGGAAAAACTTTGTGCATAAACGGTTTGCATAAACTTTGTGCATAAACATTGTTCATAAACTTTGTGCATAAACTTTGTCCATAAAATCTGTGCAAGAACTTTGTGCAAACACTTTGTGCTTAAAAATTCTTCATAAACTTCGTGCGTAAACTTTGTGCATAAAACTTGTGCATGAACTTTGTGCATAATATTTGTGCAGAAACTGTGTTCATAAACATAGTGTATAAACTTTGTTTATATCTGTTGTGCATAAATTTAGTGCATAAACTTTGTGCACAGGCTTTTTTGAAAAACGTTGTGCTTAAACTTTAAGCACAAACATTTTGCATAAACTTTGTGCATAAAGTTTGTGCAGAAACTTTGTGCATACAGTTTTTGCATGATGTTTGTGTATAAACTTTGTGCATATACGGTATGAATTAACTTTGTGCATAAAAAATGTGCAGAAACTTTGTCGGTAAACTTTGTGTATACAATTTGTGCAAAAAATGTGTACATAAACTTTGTGCATAAACTTTGTGCATAAAGTTTGTGCATTATCTTTGTGCATATACTTTTTGCGTAAATCTTCTTCGTAAACTTTGTGCATAAACTCTGTGCATACATTTTTTGCATATAATTTGTGCATAAACATGGTGCATAAAATTTGTGCATAAACTTTGTGCATAAACGTTGTGCACGCATTTTTTGCATTAACTTTGTGCATAAACGTTGTGCATGAACTTTGTGCATAAACTCTATGTATAACTTTTGTGCATAAACTTTGTGCATTAACTTTGTGCATAAGCTTTGTGCATTACCTTTGTGCATAGGCTTTGTGCCTAAACTTTGTGCATAAACTTTGTGCATAAATTTTGTGCATAAATGCTTTGCATAAAATTTCTGCATAAACTTTGTGCATAAACGTTGTGCATAAACTTTTTGCATAAACGTAGTGCAAAAACTTTGTGCTTAAACTTTGTGCATAAACTTTGTGCATAAAATTTGTGCATACAATTTGTGCATAAATGTTGTGCATAAACTTTGTGCATAAACGTTGTGCCCAAACGTTTTGCATAAACTTTGTGCATATGCTTTGATCATAACCTTTGTGCATAAACTTTGTGCATACAATTTTTGTTAAAGTAGTGAATGATGTCCCATAAAATGCTAGAAACTAATGGGGCAGGTCATTTGATGACCTTGCCCCTAGTATGTACTTTCCCCAAAGATTAGGACCGTTTAGGTCAACGGCTACAAGCCGTTGGGATAATGCGAGCATGCGCCGGTCCAGCCAGGATGGTGGCTCCAGACTATATGTCTACTCCGCGTGTTGTCCTAATCACTTCTTGATCTAAACATCTTAAACTTCTCATCATGGCATCAAGCCGCCAACCTGGACCTGCGTGTCCCACGTCAACTTCGCTTCCGCCCTCAAGTCGCTACGATACCTCTCGTCCCCGGTGTCACCCGTCGTAAGTCGTAGGCGTCGCTTCTCCCCTTCTCTCGCTGCTGGTCGATCGCCGCCGCCGTCATTCGAGTCACTCCCCCGAGGCGCGTTGGCGCTTTGCCCCGTCACCGATTTGGCTCTCGGCGCCCGTTTCCCCTTTTGCGAGCGCGTTGCCCCCGTTGTTAACGCGCGGGGCCCGTTGGCGCGTGGCGCCCGTTGGCGGACGACGCCCCCCGCGGCGGCCGTTGACGTCGCCGTCGTTGGCGTGCAGCCTTCGTTGGC
>SZWC01001777.1:216561-230363 GCA_023375785.1 Penium margaritaceum | reverse complement strand
CCTCCTCTTCCTCCCCTTCCTCCTCCTGCTCCACCTCCTCCTCCTCTTCCTCCCCCTCCTCCTCCTCGTCCTCCTCCTCGCCCTCCTCCTCCTCCCCCTCCTCCTTCTTACCTACCACCTCCCACCCTTCTCTATTCCCTGTCTGTTTTGCCACATGTCATGTGCCCACGCACATGGCATGTGGCCTGGTTTACCTCTCTGTCTTTGTCACCCTTGCCAATTCTTGCAGGGCTTGCTCTCAACTATGGCTGTCATCGCCAAGCTCGACCGCTACTTGCGTAGCAGCCATGGCGACTCTGGTGTCACACCCTCGGCAAGGCCACCCGTCTTCAGGACATGGTCTCGGCTTTGTCACCCCTCTCACTACTGCAGACAGGTGTAGGATAGCGATTTGCTACCATCCTGTCCAGATGTGTGCTACATTCCAAGCTTCCCGCCTGTTGCTTGTGCTGTGATGTTTAACTACTAAGTTGAAACTAGCAAATTGGTGATGCCGGTTGAGTGTTAGACTCACGCTGTCATGTTAAAGTAGTGAATGATGTCCCATAAAATGTTAGAAACTAATGGGGCAGGTCATTTGATGACCTTGCCCCTACTATGTACTTTCCCCAAAGATTAGGACCGTTAAGGTCAACGGCTACAAGCCGTTGGGATGGTGCGAGCACGCGCCGGTCCAGCCAGGATGGTGGCTCCAGACTATATGTCTACTCCGCGTGTTTTCCTAATCACTTCTTGATCTAAAAATCTTAAACTTCTCATCAATTTTTGCATAAAATTTTTGCCTAAACTTTGTGTAGAAACTTTGTCCAAAAACGTTGTGGAAAAAAACTTTCTGCATAAACTTTGTGCATAAACTCTTTGCATAAATGTTGTGCATACTTTTTTGCATTAAGTTTGTGCATAAGCTTTGTGCATAAACGTTTTTCATAAGCTTTGTGCATAAAATTTGTGCGTAAGCTTTGTGCAAAATTTTGTGCATGAACGTTTTGCATAAACTTTGTGCATCAAAATTTTGCATAAACTTTGTGCCTAAACATCGTACACAAACTTTGTGAAAACATATTGTGCATAATCTTCGTGCACAAACTTTGTGCACAAACATTGTGTAGAAACTTTGTGCAAAACTTTGTGGAGAAAATGTGTGCATAAACTTTGTGCATTAACTTTGTGCATAAAACTTGTGCATAAAACTTGTGCATACATTTTGTGGAGAAACTTTGTGCATAAACGTTTTGCATGAAGTTTGTGCATAAACGTTGTGCAGAAACTTCGTGCATAGAATTTGTGCATACAACTTGTCCATAAAGTTTGTGCAGAAACTTTGTGCGAACACTTTGTGCATAAAATTTTGTCACAAACTTTGTGAATAACCCTTGTGCATACAATTTGTGCATAAACTTTGTGCAGAAACTTTGTGCAGAAAATGTGTTCATAAACATTGTGTATAAACTTTGTTTATATTCGTTGTGCATAAATTCTGTGCATAAACTTAGTGCATGAACTTTGTGCACAGGCGTTCTGAAAAAAGTTGTGCTTAAACTTTAAGTACGAACGTTTTGCATAAACGTTTTGCATAAAATTTGTGCAGAAGCTTTGTGCACACAATTTCTACATGATATATGTGTGTAAACTTTGTGCATAAACGATGTGCATAAACTTTGTGCATAAAAAATGTGCAGAAACTTTGTGCGTAAACTTTGTGCATAAACTTTTTGTATACAATTTGTGCCAAAAATGTGTGCATAAACTTTGTGCATAGATTTTTTGCATAATCTTTGTGCATCAAATCTGTGCAAGAAATGTCTTTGTAGACTTTGTGCATAAACTTTGTGCATACCCTTTGTGCATAAACTTTGTGCATAAACATGGTGCATAAACTTTGTGCATAAACGTTGTGCATGAACTTTGTGCATAAACGTTGTGCATAACTTTTGTGCATAAACTTTGTGTAGTAACTTTGTGGATAAGCTTTGTGCATTACCTTTGTGCGTAAGCTTTGTGCCTAAACGTTTTGCATCAACTTTGTGCATAAAGTGTGTGCATTAAGTTTGCATAAACGTTTTGCATAAACTTTCTGCATAAAATTTGTGCATAAACGTTGTGCATAAACTTTGTGCATAAAATTTGTGCAGAAAATTTGTGCATAAACTTTGTACATAAACTTTGTGCATAAACTTTGTGCATAAACAGTGTGCATAAGCTTTGTGCATAAACGTTTTGCATAAACGTTGTGCATAAATTTTGTGCATAAATGTTGTGCCCAAACGTTTTGCATAAACTTTGTGCACAAACATTATGTATAATCCTTTTTCATATACTTTCTGCATATACTTTGTGCATAACCTTTGTGCATAAACTTTGTGCATACAATTTGTGCATAACCTTCTTCCCTAGACTTTGTGCAGAAACTTTGTCCAAAAACTTTGTGCAAAAACTTTCTACATAAACTTTGTGCATAAACATTTTGCATAAACGTTGTGCACAATTCTTGCATGACGTTTGTGCATAAGCTTTGTGCATAAACTTTTTGCATAAACTTTGTGCATAAAATTTGTGCATAAACTTTGTGCCTAACCATCGTGCACAAACTTTGTCAAAACACATTGTGCATAAACTTTGTACATAAACTTTGTGTGTAAAATTTGTGCATAAACTTTGTGCATAAACTGTGCATAAGATTTCAGCATAAACTTTGTGCATAATCTTTGTGCATAAGGTTTGTGCATAAACATTTTGCATAAACTTTGTGCATATAATTTGTGCATAAACTTTGTGCATGAACATTGTTTATTAACATTGTGCAGAAACGTTGTGCATAAAGTTTGTGCAGAAACTTTGTGCAGAAGATTTGTGAATAAACTTTGTGCATAAACTTTGTGCACAGACGTTGTGAAGAAACTATGTGCATAAAAGTTTTGAATAAAATTTATCCAGAAACATTGGGCATAAACTTTGTGCATAAACTTTGTGCACATACGCTTTGCATAACTGTTGTGCATAAACTTTGTACATAGACTGTGTATAAACTTTGTGCATAAAATTTGGGCATTAATGTTGTCCATAATATTTGTGCATAAATGTTGTGCATACATTTTTTGGATAAACTTTGTGCATAAACGTTGTGCATAAACATTTTGCACAAACTTTGTGCATAAACTTTGTGTATGAACTTTGTGCATAATCTCTGTGCAAAAACGTTGTGCATATTCTTTGTGCAAATAATTTGTGCATGAACTCTATGCATAAAGTTTGTCCATAAAATTTGTGCATAAACTTTGTGCATAAAATTTGTGAAGAAACTTTCTGCATAACGTTTCTACATAAACTTTGTGCATAAACTTTGTGAATAAACTTCGTGGATAAACTCCGTACATAAACGTTGTGCAGAAACTTTGTGCATAAAATTGGTGCAGAAACATTGAGCATAAACTTTGTGTATAAGGTTTGAGCATAAACTTTGTGCATAAACGTTTTGCATATTATTGTTCAGAAACCTTGTTTATAAACTTTGTGCATAAACTTTGTTTATAAACATTGTGCATAAACTTTGTGCATAGCGTTTTGCAGAAACTTTGTGCATAAACGTTTTGCACAAACTTTGTGCATAAACTTTGTGCACAAACGTTGTGCATGAATTTTGTGCTTAACCTTTCTGCATAAACTTTGTGCATAAAAATTGTGAATAAACGTTGTGCAGAGATGTTCTGCAAAAGCTTTGTTCATAAACTTTGTGCATAAACCTTGTGAAGAAACGTTGTGCACAAACGTTTTGCATAAACTTTGTGCATAAACTTTGTGCATAATCTCTGTGCATAAACGTTGTGCATAAACTTTGTGCATACATTTTTTGGATAAACGTTGTGCATGACAATTGTGCACTAACTTTGTGCATATACTTTATGCAGAAACTTTGTGCAGAAACTTCGTGCATGAACTTTGTGCATAAAATTTGTGCATAAACTTTGTGCATAAACATTGTGCGTATACTTTGTGCATAGAATTTGCCCATAAACTTTGTTCATATATGTTGCGCATAGAATGTGTGCATAAACTTTGTGCATAGACTTTGTGCATTAACTTTGTGCACAAACATTGTGCATAAACTTCGTGCTAAATGTTGTGCATAAACTTTGTGCATAGAATTTGTGCGTAAACTCTTTGCATAAACTTTGTGCATACATTTTGTGCATAAACTTTGTGCATGAACTTTGTGCATAAACTTTGTGCACAAACTTTGTGCATAAACTTTGTCCATAAACTATGTGCATAATTTTTGTGCCTAAACTTTGTGCATAAAATTTGTGCTTATGCTTTTTGCACAAACTTTGTGCATACGATTTGTGCATAAACATCGTGCATAAACTTTGAGCATATGACGTGTGCATAAACTTTGTGCATAAACGTTGTGCATAAACTTTTTGCATAAACTTCTTGCATAAACTTTGTGCTGAAACTTTGTGCATAAACTTTTGATAATAAAATATATTCATAAACATTGTGCATGAACTTTGTGCATAACCTTTTTGCACAAACGTTGTGCACAAAACTTGTGCATAAACTTTGTGCATAAATGTTGTTCATAAACTTTGTTAAAAAAACTCTGTGCAAAGCATTTGTGCATGAACTTTGTGCATAAACTTCGTGCATAAACATTGTACAAAAGCTTTGTGCGTAAACTTTGTGCATAAACTTTGTCCATAAGAATTGTGCATAAACTTTGTGCACAAACTTTGTGCAGAAACGCTCTGCGTAAACTTTGTGCATATTCTTTGTGCATAAACTTTATGCAAAAACTTTGTGCATAAACTTTGTGCATAAACCTTGTGGATAAACTTTATTTATAAACATTGTACATACACTTTGTGCATAAAATTTCTGCATAAAATGTTTATAATAAACCTTGTGCATAAACTTTGTGCATAAATTTTGTTTTAAAAAAGTGCATAAACGTTGTGCATAAACTTTGTGCAAAAACTTTGTGCAAGAAATATGTGAATAAACTTTGTGCATAGACATTGTGCATAAACTTTGTGCACAAATGCTGTGCACAAACTTTCTGCACTAAAATTTTAAATAAACATTATCCATAAACGTTGCGGCCTAATTGCGCTATACCCACTGTTTGGGCCTCCAAATTTTCTGCTAGCCAGTTCTCGCACATTTAAGACACGGTACCCACTTTACAAAAAAAAACCGTGCAATACCCACTGTTTTTCGACCCGCCGGAGATCATGCACGGCGCACCCACTATTGTAAAAGCATGCATGCTACACCGGTTTACGGTGAACTAGTTCAACGACTATGGGTATCCGAAGTATGATTTTCTAACTTTCATTGGTTTCATGTCATATCTTATTTTTTCCTATGTTCATCATTGTGCATACACTTTGTGCATAAGCTTTGTGCATACAAATTGTGCATGAACTTTGTGCGTAAACTTTGTGCTAAAACGTTCTGCATAAACTTTGTGCATTAAGTTTGTGAATAAACTTTGTGCAGAAAAGTTGAGCAAAACCTTAGTGAACAAACTTTGTGCATAAACTTTGTGCATGAACTTTGTGCATAAACTTTGTGGATATAATTTGTGCATAAAGTTTGTGCATAAACTTTGTGCATAGAATGTGTGCATAAACTTTGTGTATGAACTGTGTGCATAAACTTTGTGCATGAACGTTCTGCATAAAGTTTTCGCATAAACATTGTGCATTGACTTTGTGCATAAACTTTATGCATAAGTTTTGTGCATAAACTTTGAGCATAAAATTTGTGCATACTATTTGTGCATAAAATTTGTGCAAAAATGTTGTGCACGAAGTTTGTGAATAAATAGTATCCATAATCATTGTGCATAAACATTTTTCATAAACTTTCTGCATAAACGTTGTGCATAAACTTTGGGTGTAAACTTTGTGCATAAACTTTGTGCATAGAATTTGTGCATAAAATTTGTGCATAAACTTTGTGCACAAAATCTCTGCATAAACATTGTGCATAAACTTTTTGCATAACATTTCTGCATAAACATTGTGCATAAATTGTGTGCATATACTTTGTGCATAAACTTTGTGCATAACCTTTGTGCATACACCTTGTGCATCAACTTTGTCAGAAAACATTGTGCAGAACCTTCGTGCATAATTACCGTGCATAAGGTTTGTGCATTCACTCTGTGCATATACTTTGTACATAAACTTTGTGCATAGAAGTTGTGCAGAAACGGTGTACACAAACTCCGTGCATGAACTTTGTGAATAAATGTTATCCATAAACATTGTGCATAAACTTTGTGCATAAACTTTGTGCATAAAGTTTGTGCACAACCGTTTTTCATAAACTTTCTGCATAAATGTTGTGCATAAACTTTGGGCGTGACATTTGTGCATAAACTTTGTGCATAAACATTGTGAATAAACTTTGTGCATAAACTTTGTGCATAAACGTTGTGCACAAACGTTTTGCATAATCTTTGTGCATAAACTTTGTGCATTAACTTTGTGCATAAACTTTGTGCATGAACTTTCTGTATAAAATATGTGCATAAATGTTATGCATAAACTTTGTGCATAAGCTTTGTGCATAAACTATGTGCTTAGAATGTGTGCATAAACATTGTGCATACAATTTGTGCATTAACTTTGTGCATGAACTTTCTGCATAACCTTTGTGCATAAACGTTGTGCACAAACATTGTGCATAAACTTTGTGCATAAACTTTCTACATAACTTTTCTCCATAAACTTTGTGCATAAACTCTACGCATATACTTTGTGCATGAAATTTGTGCATAACCTTTGTGCATATACTTTGTGCACAAACTTTGTGGAAAAACAGTGTTCATAAACTTTGTCAAAAACCTTTGTGCAGAAACTTGATGCATCAACTTTGTGCATAAGGTTTGTGAATAAACCTTGTGCATAAAATTTTTTATCAACATTGTGCACACACTTGGTGCATAAACTTTGTGCATGAACTTTGTGCAGAAATTCTGTGCATAACCTTTGAGCATAATCTTTGTGCATAAACTTTGTGCAGAAACATTGTGTACAAACTTTGTGCACGAACTTTGTGAATAAATATTATCCATAAAAGGTGTGCATAAACATTTTAGATAGATTTTGTGCATAAATGTTGTGCATAAACCTTGGGCGTAACCTTTGTGCATAAAATTTGTGTATGAATTTTGCGGATAAACATTGTGAATAAACTTTGTCCAGAAACGATGTGCAAAAACGTTTTGCATAAACTTTGTGCATAAACTTTGTGCATAACCGTTGTGCACAAACATCTTGCATAAACATTGTGCATAAACTTTGTGCATAAACTTTGTGCATAAACTTTGTGCAAATTTTGTGTGCATAAACTCTGTGCATAAACTTTGTGCATAAACATTGTGCATAAATTTTGAGTATAAACTTTGTGCATAAATTTTGTGCCTAAACTTTGTGCATAATTGTTGTGAACAAGCTTTTTGCATAAACTTTGTTCATAAACATTGTGCATAAACTTTGTCCATAAACTTTGTGCATGAACTTTGTGCATAAAATTTCTGAATAAAATTCATGTATAAAAGTTTGGCATAGAGATTGTGCACAAACTTTGTGTATAAACTGTGTGCATAAACTTTGTGCATAAACTTTGTGCCTAAAAGTTGTGTACATACTTTTTGCATAGATCTTGTGTATAAACGTTGTGCATAAACTGTGTGCATAAGCCTTTCCCTTAATTTTTGTGCATCAACTTTTTGCATAAACGTTGTGCATCAACGTTTTGCATAAACTTCGTACGTAAACGCTGTGCATCAACCTTGTGCACAAACTCTGCATAAACATTGTGCATGAACTTTGCGCATAAACTATATGCATAGAATTTATGCATAAATGTTGTGCATAAACTTATTGCATAAACTTCGTGCATAGAATTTGTCCAGAAATGTTGTACGTGAACTTTGTGAGTAATGTTTGTGCTCGAAATTTGTATATATACTTTGTGCATAAACGTTTTGCATAAACTTTGTGCATAAACTTTGTGCATAAACTTTGTGCATAAACTTTTAACATATAATTTTATCATAAACTTTGTTCACAAACATTGTGCATAAAATTAGTGCATAAACATTATGCATAGAATTTTTGCATAAACCTTTTGTGTTATGGGAGCCGCCGGTCGAGGCGGTGATGACGTCATCATACTGAGGTCCTATGCATGCTTTGATGCTCCCATTGTATTCTACATGAAAAACAATGCGAAATCGACCCAAGAACCGGGTCATTTGGTGCAGGACGAGAAAGATACGGCCGTGCAAACATGGGAGGCGCACCTCCAGAAAACAGGAGACGTACCGGTTCAACCCCGAGCACGGCGGAGCGACTTTCTCGCACACTGCAGCCAAAGCGCCCCTGGATGGACGTTTAGCCAATGAGGCAAGGTTCATTGGGGTCCATGGGCGCTTCGGGATGGCGGCTGGAGCTGCATTCGCAAGCAAAGGCGCTTCGGGCGGCCGTGACCCCGCTGGCGTCACGCGTGGAGTATTCAAATGGCCATAACTTAGCCGTTTCTTCACAGATTGAGGCGTTCTTTGGTGCGTTGGAAAGCTCTCAGCGCGTACTACATGATGCATGTGTTATTTTCATGAGTGCTCCTCGATAAAGGGCTTCGCAGCGCTGAGTAGATTTCGGCTGCCCCATAGGGGCTGGTACATAAGGAAGCCCAGGGATTGATCTAGGCATGCCAATCTTACCCAGAGACTCTGTACATTACCTTGTACTGATCTATCAAGTCTAAAGGATTCATTCCTTACCCAACTCTCCTTGTGTTCCAAGCGTTGCCTCACACACGTCCATTCGATCCTACAAGTCTTCCGGAGCGTACCTTGGTGCAAACGCTGCCGAGAGAGTCGCACGGCGGGAACCTCGGTCACTAGCAGCGGTCTTGCTGCTAGGAGAGGGTCGTGCGACATCTCAAGGGTTGTCCCACACACCAAGGGGTCGAGGGTGGGAGGTTTATACCAAGGGCTCGGCGTGTGACCGTCACGCCGGGCGCCCCTCGGTTCACATTTTGCATAGAATTTGTGTATAAACTTTGTGCATAAACGTTTTGCATAATCTATGTGCATAAACTTTGTGCATAAACTTTGTCTATGAACTTTGTGCATAAACTTTGCACATAGACTTTATGCATAAACTTTGTAGATATACTTTGTGCATAAACTTTGTGCATAAACTTTGTGCATAAACTTTGTAGATGTACTTTGTGCATAAACTTTGAGGATAAACTATCTGCATAAACGTTTTTCATACAATTTCTGCATAAACATGGTGCATGTAATTTTGGCATAAACTTTGTACAGAAACTTCGTGCATTAACTTTATGCATAAAACTGTGTGCATAAACTTTGTGCAGAAATATTGTGCATAAACGTTTTGCATAAACTTTGTGCATAAAATATGTGCACAAACTTTGTGCATAAACTTTGTACATGAATTTTGTGCATCAACTTTGTGCACAAACATTGTGCATAAACTTTGTGTACAAACTTTGTATGAACATTGTGCATACGCTTTGTGCATTAACTTTGTGCATAAACATTTTGCAAAAACGTTTTGCGTAAACTTTGTGCATAGACTTTGTGCATAAAGTTTGTGCATTTACTTTGTGCATAAACTTTGTGCATAAAATTTGTGCATAACAATTGTGCACAAAGCTTTTGCATAAATGTTTTGCATAAACGTTTTGCGTAATCTTTGTCCACAAACTTTGTACATAAACTTTGTGCAGAAGCTTTGGGCATACCCTTTGTGCATAATATTTGGTATAAACTTTGTAAATAGAATTTGTGCATAAACTTTGTGCATAAACGATTTGCATAAACTTTGTGCATCAACTTTGTGTATAAACATTGTGCATAAACTTTGTGCATAAACTTTGTGCATAAACTCTGTGCAAAACGTTTGTGCATAAACTGTGTTCATAAACTTTGTGCATAAACTTTGTGAATAAACTTTGTGCATAAACTTTGTGCACAAATTTTGTGCATCAATATTGTGCACGAACTTTGTGCATAAACTTTGTGCATAAACATTGTGCATAAACCTTGTGCACAACTTTTGTGCGTGTATTTTGTGCATAACCTTTATGCATAAATGTTGTGCATAAACTTTGTGCATAAACTTCGTGCATAAACTTCGTGCAAAATTTTGTCCATAAACTTTGTTGATAAGCTTTGTGCATAAACTTTGTGCATAAACCTTGTGCAAAACTTTTGTGCATAAAATTGGTGCACAAACGTTGTGCATTAACATTGTGCACATTATTTGTGCTTAACCTTTGTGCATAATATTCGTGCATAGCCTTCGTGCATAAAATTTGTGCATAGACTTTGTGCATTAACTTTGTGCATAAACTTTGAGCATAGTCTTTGTGCATAAACTTTGTGCAGAAACGTTGTGCACGGACTTTGTGAATGATTATTATCCATAGACATTGTGCATAAACTTTGTGCATAAACATTTTTCATAGACTTTGTGCATAACTGTTGTGCATAAACTTTGGGCGTAACCTTTGTGCATAAAATTTTTGCATAAACTTTGCGGATAAACATTGTGGGTAAACTTTGTACAGAAACGTTGTGCAAAAAATGACTGCATAAACTTTGTGCATAAACATTGTGCACAAACATTCTGCATAAACTTTGTGCATAAACTTTGTGCATAAACTTTGTGCATAAACTTTGTCCATGAACTTTGTGTATAAACTTTGCGCATGAACATTGTGCATAAACTTTGTCCATAAACCTTCTGCAAAAACGGTGTACATCAACTTTGCGCATAAAGTTTGTGCCTAAACTTTGTTCATAAACGTTGTGCACAAACGTTTTGCAAAAACCTTGTGCATAGACATTGTGCATAAAATTTGTCTATCAACTTTGTGCATGAACTTTGTGCATAAAACTTCTGCATAGACTTCATGTATAAACATTTGGCATAAATATTGTGCACAAAATTTGTGCATAATCTTTGTGCATAAACTGTCTGCATAAACTTTGTGCATTAACTTTGTGCCTAAACGTTGTGCATATACGTTGTCCATCAATTTTGTGGATAAACATTGTGCATGGGCTGTGTGCATAAGCCTTTCCCTTAATCGTTGTGCATATACTTAGTGCATCAACGTTTTGCATGAAATTTTGGGTAAACTTTGTAAAAAGAATTCATGCATAAAATTTATGCATAAAAATTTTGCATATACGTTGTGCATAGACTTTTTGCATAAACTTTGTGCACAAGCAATGTGCATCAACCTTGTGCACAAACTTTGAGCATAAAGATTGTGCATAATCTATATGCATAAAATTTGTGCATAAATGTTGTGCATAGACTTATTGCACAATCTTTGTGCATTAACTTTGTCCAGAAATGTTGTGCGTAAACTTTGTGAATAATAAAATAATCTAATTTTGTGATTTGCATGTTGTGCAGTATACCGTGTAGCGCGGTACATTACATGTATCGCAGTATTAACCAATATCGGTCCTACCGTGTGAGTGTTACCGGTATCGGCACTAACCTCCCACTGAAGTAAGATACCGCGGTACTGAATACCGCGGTACAAGTGTACCGTGGTACTAAGTGCCGTAGTATTGCAGCCCCCAGTGGGAACATGGTTGGCGGCCAGCGACATAATGTTGGATAGGACATATAAGGTGAGAGCCTCCAAGAACCCCGCTCGCCATTGCATTGTCAAGACTCGGTGGCGAGCTGAGGTCTAAAAGAACCAGGCCTTCGAACTAGAGGAAATATCGAGGAAGGCTTACATATAACTTTAAGGTGAGACCTTGGACCCTTGCTGGCCCTCGATGTACCAGACACAAGCTAAGGACCTTCAGACTCGAGCGAGACAGAGGTTGGTACAATGGCCAAACCACAACTTGTATAGTGTGACATGGTCCGGAAGAGAACCATGCGACAGGTGGTTCCAGACGCAAGTCATGTAGGAGAAGCCCTTGAATGCAACATACTCTGGAACACCGCACTCGGACTGCATGGCATGGACCAAAACATTCACGGTGATGCTCCAACACTCTAACAAACCGTTATCCTATGATGTAGCAGGTAAACAAAGCTGGTGAAAGGCACCGTGCTTTGCAAAGTAGGACTCCATCTTGCCTAAGAAATCGCAACCATTATTGGAACAGAATGAGTGCCTCAAACGTATCGTGGAATCACCATCATCTATATGATTTTCCATAATAGATGTAGGTTGACAGGTTATACACCCCCACTTCTTTATCTTAAATGAACTGTGGCCCAAATTTGTAGATCCATGGAAGCATGCCCCTGTCTTGCGTCCAAACATATTTTCGATGTTGAGGCGCGTTTAGGCAATGTGGCATTCATGCATCTTCGGATTGATGATGTTAGCATGGTCATCAAGAACGCTAGTGTCATTTTGCGTGCAGTTTGTACGGGGGTTCCAACACTTCTCATGCATTGAAAGGGAACTTATTGGGCCCCTCTACAGCCGGGTCCAACAAAAGGCCGTGGTTGATATGGTTGCTCTTGTACATCTGCATGGAACATTGCGATTTTGATGAAACTTCAAATCCTTTGAGAAACATGGCAACAACCATCGTTTTTTAAGAACAAACGATGCTCATGCCACGAGTACACTGGGATGCCTTAATTATTGGACGGGGACATGGTTTTTCATCGATCCCGTTGTATGTCGGTGGACCTGTACTACTGTTGTTTTGATCAACCTTGGATGCTGTCATACGAGTATCTCCCAAAAACATTCCGATCATCCAATTTTTCTTTGCTTACCCGTGCACCAGACAAGCAAATATCACGGCTGTGGGAAGCATACTACAGATACCGGGATAGAAGCTGCCAAATTTCGAACATGTCATATCTCAATGACGTCGACACTCGGACGCTCGTCTATAAGGCATAAACGGTTCATGCGTGGTGCAAACACAACATTTAAAAAAGGTCTGCCCGAAAGAGAAATTGCCCCCCAACAGATGCAAGTGCCACTCCATGCGAAACAAAAAACTACAAGTGGCATATTCTTGTCGGTGTAATGGATTCGACAGAATCCTTGGCCAACTGGGCCACAACCGCGGTGCTTGAGGGTCTCCGACCCTCAATCCATAACGTCTCACCGCCCACAGTCCCAGGTGACCTTGCTCAAGCCACGTGGCTCCTTCGGCCGGTCGGTGTGGCATTGCCACGCTACACTTCCCCCCACTAGGAGTGAGGGTTGCCTCGGCATCTGTGGCGATACTAACGTGAGAGTCAAGCCAGGCACCTCCGATAACAATGTAATAGATTTGAAAGAATCCCTGGCCGACTAGGCCAAACCTCGATGCTTAAGGGTCTCCAACCCTCAAGCCATCCCGTCTCACCGCCCACAGTCACAGTGGCCCCGCTCGAGCCGCGTGGTTGCTTCCACCGGTCAGCGTGGCACTACCACGCTATAGCTGGCTACCATGTGAGGTCAATGCATGATGCACATCATAACCAGAAGTATCCAAAACCCCTCACTAGATATTTGGAAACCCACGAGGGTTCCAAGACTACCAGTTCTTTGCAAGAAATTCTGTCAAGACCTGTAACCAAGGGTAAGGGCATATGTGTGCGGAATATCATAATCCAAAACTCAAGGTGTAATCTCACAGAGTATGTTTAATTGTTAGGGTTGAACAGCTCATACCATGCACATGGGTGTTGGAGCTCTCTCTATCTCTTTCTCTCTCTCTCTCTCTCTCTCTCTCTCTCGCTCGATATCTCTCTCTCTCTCTCTCT